>JAMKCH010026164.1:0-18765 GCA_023653785.1 Ophioderma brevispina
GCCTCCAACTATAGGTGATAATTACAATCTTTACCATGATAATTACCATACTTGTTACTGAGCGCTGTGAGGCACACATAATGTACGCAGTATGTTGATCTTGATGAATAATTATGGAAATACAGTACAACTTTAATATCAACAGACCTTTTGAAGTGAAAGTATTTTTTGGGTGGTGCATCCACGGCTTTTCTGTTAAAAACACAAAGAACATAATGCCAAAAGATATACTTTCATTTTCCCCAAATTTAAAAAATTTCCTTAAAAACCCTGTGTCCCCCACCCGGGAACATCAGCTACTGTAGCATCAACAACACCAAAAACACTTACGGACTCTTGGAGTTTCGATTGTCCATTCAGAATCTTTGACGTGCCTGGGTATTTTAGGACTACGAAGTTTGTACCCAAGTTTATGGTACCTAGTTCGGTGGTGATGTGCACTTGCTGTTGCGCCCCAGACCCCCCACTAAGATGTCGAGAAATTCTAGATGTTACAGAGTCTGATCACCGGGATAGCACTCGGAAAGCGGGGCAGCCTTGGCCGGCAGTCGATGGGTCTGGACCACCGCTTCAACCGTCTGTATTCCATGGGAATAACCGGCGCTATTTGCATATGGATATTTATCTTATAATTCTCCCATGACAACAAGGCAGAGACTTTACAAAAACTTGAAATTTATGCACCAAATATATCGTTGAAATCATCGCTTTCTGATGAATCACTCAAATGGAGCTGCAGTGTTTACAAAATGTATGTATGTATGTCATATTTCCAATTCAAAATGGCTGCAGTTTTAAGAACATCTACGAGATGAAAATCAATTGCGACATTAAAAACCGAAAGGTCTCTGGTTAATATTGGCAGAGAATACACAATGCCTTTCTGTTGACTCAGCGCAATTATCAATACCAATGCAAGCTAACTTGATGAGTACACAAAATTTGCGTACACTGTGTCCCGCATAAAAAATGATTCAATTAAATAATTTGTTAAGTACATGTACATGTACGTTTTGAATGGCCAGGGCACTTATCTTGAAAGTGGTAGTCCTTGAAAATGGGAACTGTTCGGAGGGATGGGGAGGAGGGTGGCGAGACACCCAACAACCAAGGGCATATGAGTTGGACACTTGTACAACAAAATTTTGGTGGATCCTCACAAAAAAAAGATAACAATTCAGGTGTATACTAAATGTTTCACAAACAGGACAAAACAAATTCACGCCGATGTGGTCTTCCAATGCTCGGCCAAACCTAAAAAAAAGGGGAGTTTCACTAATATTTGGACCAATGAAGTTCAATGTAATGTTTCCTTAACCCTTTTTTGGCAAATCATAATGAGGCAAACTATTTCATTTGACTCTTAAATTCATGATGCAAATTGAAGTAACAGCAATTGTCACAAACCTTTAGGCGTGCTCTAAAGCTACAATATTGTGTTAAACCCCACCACCCTACATTTAAAAATACAGCAAGTAAATTGCGTCATCCCATGGCAAGATGGCAGTCTGAAAATGACCTAGATGACCTTTGACATTGGTCACCATGACCTTTGACATCATCCACACACACGAAGGAACCCCTATTGCACCTTAACCCAATCTACTTGATCTAATTATTTACATCTCTCCTAACGAAAGGCGTAAAGGGCAAAGTGAAAAATGTAATGCCCAAACCTCCCCATAGGCAGGTGTTTCCATGAATTGGACCCTACTTTTGCTGACACACCTGACATAGGTTTCTCTGGTATTGGGTTTTTTTGACATTTGAATTTTATTCAAGTCCCACACATTGGTACATTTTTTAATATTTTGATCATTTTGGCATGTTCAAATGTACATTGCGTAAATTCACTGTGATCCCAATGAAATACCTCACAAAGATGTTGCGCCCGTTCCCGAAAATGAAAAGCCATGTCCGTAATCGATATTCCAGCAATGTTGAGGGGGGGACACTCAACATTAAATGGATACGGTGTACAAGTACGGCTCACGCTTCCAAACCCAGGGGCATTCTGGTTACGGAGGACTGATAAAAAATAGGGGTCGTTGGGTGAGAAACAGCCAAAATTCTCCCAAAATAGGAGTTTCCCTAGTGACAAAAATTTGCCAATTTTTCAAAAATTTTTTGCAGATTTCGTTGGGTAAAAATTATTCCCCAAAAAGTTAGGAACATCTGATTTTCATGCGGTATTTTTTTTAAAAATGGGAAAAACTTTTTTTGGGTGAAATTTAAAAAAAATATGGGGTCGTTGGTGACAACAACTGCTGAAAAAAGGGTCTTAATAACGCTTTCATCATGCACTTCCAAGATGGGAGTTTAAAAATTTTCCCAAAATTTCCTCCCCCCAAAATATGGTTACAATGGTAAAATTTTAAAAAACATAGGGTCTTTGGTGACAACAATGCAAAATGGGGGGTCTTATAACAGCACATGGCACTTGCGAGATGGGGGTACACCCCCGGGGCTGGTAATATATTTCTAATCTGAGTCTTGTTCATTAGGATGTGTAGTTATTAAAAGTGGCAGAGTCAACAAAAACCAAAACTTCATGTGTGAGATGCTTTTTATGCTTGTTCTTCCAATACTCTGTAAATTAAACTACCTGTACATACATGGAGAGCGTAAACTTCAACTTTATTTAATGCTGAATATCATAGGGGCATTATTTACGGAATTTTGTTACCTCCCCACAAGAAAGGTTTGACAACTTTGGTAGTTAGTATGGACCCTTAACATCAATGCTAGGTAGGTAGTACTCTCAAAGGTGGTTATCACTTTTCAATAGGGGCCAATTTAAGTTAACACGGGGGTCAAAATTTTTAAAATGCCCCAAAAAATGTCATGTGAATGTATGCCATATTGTCCATCTTATCAGCTTTTGGGCTTTTGCATGCTTCTATTCAGTAAGGTGAATACTTAAGACCTAGACAACATGTATAATTCCGAACAAAATTTTGGGAACTTTCAAACTTGGCCACCGATGAAAAAACATGCCGAGATACTTTTTTGCACCAACTGTATATTTTATTGGCAAGGTTTGCTTTTAATTGCAGGGAAATTTAATTTTAATTTGTGAAATTTCCATTTTAAAAGGGAATCCAATTTAGTTTCACTGCAGCAGGAGATAATTAGCTACCAGATGGTATGGTAGGGAGGAAAAACCAGTTTATGCAGAATTAAATTGGCAATCAAAATATGAATCTTATCATCACACGTAAGCCGAAATTACATACTGACAGAACTTAAAGGCGCCACAAGAGATTTCAAGTCATCCATATTTCGGGATACTGTAGTGATTTTCATATAGATTCAGAGCACATAGTCCCCTACATTTTATTTGGTGACAGAAATAAGTTAAAATGAAAAAAAAAAGTAATTTGATAAACCATGCTTATATTTCAAAGAAAACCATAGGCTGCAATTTCGTATTTGCTTCTAAACAAAAGTAAAAAATTTGACAATTTTCCTCAAAGAAACAGTTCTCAGCTTTAATCCTTACAGATGGGGATATTTTTGATATACCGCTTTAAACCAGTACCAAAAATCAGAATTCACATTTTTTTCGGCACCTGTTATTTGAAATCTCTCGTTGCACTTTAAAATCTCTCTAATGGTGATGACAATCAGGCCCCAAACAGGCCATTGCATGTGAAATATTTGATCTGTTGCCATTGTATATGATCAAAGTTTTTAAAAGCCCAATATTTTAAGTGTTGAATACCAATCGACACCCTGAGAGACCTATTCTGTTAATCTTTGCCTCTTGTTCTTAAAATTAAGTGACCAAGGGCGGGGTTCCTAGGACCCTCCAATTTGTTTTAGTGCGGCCGCTTTACGGCGTGGGTTTTCGCGCTGAAATTTTTTTGTAATTGTCAGGACTTTTAATCGCTTCCTTTCATACCAAAAAAAATTAAAAGCGGCAAGCCGTTAATGCGTTAATTAGTGAGGGTCCCATGGACCCCCCCCCCTTGGGCCCACTAATCGGAAGTCAGTGAGAATATTTTTAAAATAGAAGAATCAAGAAACAGAGAACCAAAGCAATTTTGTTTTTGCTGATCTAAGTTCCCACATACATGTAGGTAAACAATATTAGTAACATTAAAATAATTAAACCCTTTATGTGCTGAAAACAAAAAATTTCAACAGGTAGTGCCAAAACCGTTACTGTACAAACTCTATGGAAAATGACGTGTATTTGCAAAAAACACCCGTAAAAAATACAGGATTCCCTAAAAATGCTGGTTGCGTGTTAAATATAAGTAATTTGGGTCTTCTAGAATAGATATCAACATAAAATAAGTTTTCAAAAAGTTTGATGTAGCTCAAGGCTCATTTGATTTTCCGTCTGTTGCCCATTTTTCGTGTTTTGAAAACAATGTTTTGCCCCTAATTTGCAACCAAATAACAATTTCATTTTTGTATTGCTGATTTGGGGTTGTCTTATGACCCTTCACATGTGGATAAATTTCGTACAAAAATTCCATTGGGAAAGTGGTTTCCATGGACCCCCCCCCCCCCCCCCCCGGGCACAAACGGGAGTGAAACCCCTTGGTCACGTTAAAGTGTTAAAGGAATATGTCATGATTCGAATATTTGGGAAATTTGGTAGGGATGAAAAGCTTAAGTACGTAGATTACATCTAAATCCAAAATAAGTTTAAATTGGTCCACATTTGTTGAGTATTTTGCCCTTTTAATTTTTCCGCCCAATATCTTACTCGAAAACGATTCCGACAATCCACATCGCAGGCAAATGGGACGTCAAGTGATGACCATCCACAATTTACGTCGTGTACATCATATCGCATGTTGCCACTTTCTATAACTGCGATCGATGTTGTTTTATATCAATAATATTGAACACAACGAAAGGGATGACAAAATATGTATTCTGCTGTTACTATTTTCAATTTTATTATTAACTTTTCATTAATTCCATCATTTACAGAGTGTCAGCAATAACAATTCAGTCAACACGATGTTTTTGGTTATCACTTCACTTCACAAGGGGAGCAAAATTGGGCGCTTACTTGATCACTGAAGCCGTGGCGAAAATCCGCCCGTTTTCTTCTCTTCGTATGTCAAAAAATCAAAAATTAAAATGCCTCTATTTTTGGTTATTTTACCTCAATTGTATTATTTTTTTCGGGAATTTGTGATGTATTTAACATATTTTATGATTAAGTCAAACTGATCTGGACAAAAATCTTGAGACATATTTCTTAAGGTGGATTATCGGCTATGGCTTCGTTCCCAGATCTTGGTTTGAAATTCTCATGAATGTTGGTATTGGTGAAAGAAACATGTTTGCCAAATTTTAATTTTTTTTTTCCAAAGACCATTTTAGAAGAGATATGTCACATAATGCCGTTTTTCATTTGCCCATAGACTTTGTACAGGGGGCTTATGTTGCAGTAATAAATGACCAAATGATGGGTCGATGTGGAAAAACTACACATTTTGTTTTATTTCTCAAGAATTGATGAGTTCTTAAGATTTGTGTGTTTTTTTTGTTAATTGTTAAAGAAATATCAAAATTCCATACCATTTTTTATTTTTCTGTCTATCACAGCAACAAAGAACAGGTTGTCGCAACAACACTTTTTGTGTTGACGTTTTCTATAAATACTGAAGTATCCCACTTTTCCAATAATTTTTCCTAGAAAAAACTACAACTCCCTTTGTGATGAGTTAGGGTGTCCAATGAAAGGAAATCAAATTTAGAAAATTCTTCTCGACGTTAGATTTTTTGGCAGATTATGTTTCTATTTGAAATAATAGGTGTTTTAAAAAATAATTTTTCGAAGAATTACAATTGATTAAAAAACCAACATGGAATTTTCGGATTTTGTTTTATAAACACATCCCTAAAGTTTCCGCTTAAAAGCACCTTCCATTTTAGGCCTGGGAAAATTATATTGTAAAATAAGGAATTTTTAAAAAAAAATAAAAACACTGACACAAATCAGCAGTTTGAAACGGCAAAAAATTCTGGGAGATTCATCTTACCTAGTCCAGATTGGACTAATTTTTCAAAGGGGTTTTTGATTTTTATGGGATCACTTTTTCTGGTAATGCACCATTTTATCTAATGATCCCCTACCTTAAAGACAACTAATCAGTGATCCCACTGAAGAGCATAATATTTGAAAATAAAACTCTGCAAGAGCAACTTAAATGAAGGATTCATCTGTAGAATTATACGTGTATTTTTTCCCCCCGTGAAAACAGCAATGTTTCAAAGATATGAATCTCCATTCATTTTAATAAATGTTTTGGGCCGTAATGTCCATGATTGGACAGTACGCACAAAAACTCGTATTTTTGGTCCAATATTTGGTTGCTTTTGTCTTAGCACTTGTAGGACATTTATGTTAAAGGGGCATTTGGGATCCACAAGCCTTGATCCCCTCAACTTAACCAAAAAGTTGAGATTTTTATACATCTGAACCGTTTGACCCGTATAGTATGTTGTGCCTAATCTTTGTGAAAATTCGGTCTACTCTGGAAGAATTCGCAATCTTGTTATTTTCTTGTCCGTAAACGGACAGATATTTCCACCACCTGTGGCCGATGGGATGCCGTGATTACAAACATTTCGCTCCATAACATCCAAAATGCACTTTTATAATCACCTGAAATTTGAGAAACAATTTTCTGAAGGCTATCATTCAACCAGAAAACAAAATTAAAATGCTCGGATCATGAACTGCACCTTTAGATACCTCATACGTGACAATTAGACATGCCAAAAATCTGATTTTGAAGATTTTTTTGATTTTCTGATTTAAGCAAATCACCGTAGTGCCGTTCAATCTAGCTTAAAGCACTAACTGCCTTTATACATACATGTAGCACTATCTCTCGGATGGTTCATTGCAGGACCAATCATGAGATGGTCCCTGAATCCGAGGGCCATCTAGGAAGATCCCGTGTGTATCCCCCAATCCCCTCATATTGGCAGATCAACAGCCCACCCGACTTTCAAGAATACATTATGTGATATCACGTGACCATTGTCTAGGGAAAAATCTCCAGGTATCGATCTCTGGCTGGTTTTCAAGAACTTTTGCAAGACTAAACCACCTTTTCATCATGGGGACAGGGTTGGTAGCTAGCACCTTTTATGGTGGGTGTTCTTTATGAAAATTTGAACCTATTTTATAATGTGGATGCCTAAATTGTCAAAATTTGCATAAATGATTACAATTGGTCCATTTTTTTTGCTCTTGGAGTGGGTGGGCCTCTAGATAAAATGGTGTTTAGTGTTGGGTCCTCTGCAGCTGAGTGGTGGGCTCTGCCGCCCACCCCCGCCCACGTAGCGACATCCCGTCTGGGACTAGGATTTCTAGTGTGAGTCCCTAGTGGAAAGCAAAGTAAAATAACAGAGAATGTTTAAATGATTAAAGGGACCATATGCATCTTCAAATCACTAATGACTGACTTTCGCATTTACTGTCGGCTTCTCAGCACTCATGATGTGTGTGAATTACAATGGGACATAATGTATTTAATGGGCCCCCGAATGTTACACACAATGAGAGACGGATTGATCATAGATGGGATACACAGGATCTTCTCTTGGGGCCATCTCATGAGTAACCAATGAATAGTGTTTGCTGAATCAAAGCACCCCCCCCCCCCCCCCCCCCCCCCCATCCAACCTTCCTACCATTCTTACCGCATTTCCTGATTGCTCATTACTGAAAAAATACCCTTCCAAGTAACCAATTAAAATAGTGCTTAGATGCCAATAGAAAGCAGGTAGACCCAGCATTACCTTGAAACATCCTAATCTATCCCCCAAAATATAACTTAAAATAACCCATTTGGTGGATAAAATGGATCATAATTACCGATGCCTTTATACACAGCTATGTATTAACAATGGGGAAAATCCTTTGACCTCATCACAAATGCGGAGTCCACTAATTGCACCTGACTCAAATTTGGTTCCATTTACTTCAACTTTTCAAGAGGTCAATTTTATTACCTTTCACCCTATCTACAACCTGACCCTCACAGACCTATTAACCTGGCATGTGAGCTTTTGACCTCCGTCAGCAAAGGAGGGATCCCATGTGGCATCTATGACTCAAGTTTTTGTTTAAATCCATCCCCCCAAGTATGCAGATATAACAGGCAAATGTTTACCCTTTTCACACAACAAACTCAACAACATACCCAGTGGAACAAGTGATTCCCTATTGTTCCTGGGCAGGCAACACAATTATGTCTCAATGCCCGTCTACTGGCCGACTTTATTGGTTCTACTGTGGTTTAATTATAAATCTATAAATTTAGCCAATCGGAGACAAAGTAAGAAAAGGTAAAAAAGGCTTTTTGTTACCCACATGTTATTTTAAGGCTTACTGGGCTATAAATATGCAATGAACCAATCAGAGATACTCTAACTGTAATAATGGTAAAGAGGCCTGAAATTTTGAAATTAAAGGGTCATTTCGTGATCCAAAACCTCGTTCCCCGATTTACCTCCAAAAAAGTTGAGAGTTATATCATCGAACTGTTCGCCTCAGTACTAATCCATGTGTACCAAAACCTATGTGCACTTCGGTCGCCTATCTGTAAGAAATTGCGCAATTTTGTATTTTCTGGCATTTAAAAACGGGATAGTACAGCAGCCTATGGCATGGAAAAAACAAAGCAATTGAACATCGGGATCAACTCAAATTCGTGAATACGTTTTTATCAACGGATATCTGTGAACAATGAATAAAACAGAAAGTTGCTGAACTCAAGAAATGACCTTTTAAGCCAGTAAAACTTGTCCATGACTGAGAAGTGATAAACCCCCATTTTGTACTTGGTGTAGCTGTTACATACAGAGTTAAACCATTAATATGCGAAACAAAACTTTGATGATTATCTTCCTATGATTGACACCAAGGACAGTAGATATATTTAGACTCCTGCGGCTATATTTAGATGATATTCGGTGAGAGATAGCAAGTAATTTTTAGAGAGCGAGATTTCTAAGTCTACAAACAAATTTGGTGCGGGTGCAACAAGAGATTCAAGTTATCAATGTTTTCTGTGATATGTTCTGATTTCATAGACACACAATAGACTCCCTACCGCTTATTTGGCTACAGAATTTTAACAACAATATTAAAAAAAAAAAAAAAAAACAAAAAAAAAAACTTAAAATGAAACAAAAAGGTGATTTCAGCTTTTCAATAGAAAACATAGGCCGGATTTCATATTTGCTCCTACTTGTAATAGGCAAATTAGCAAATTTTATACAGTGTGGGTACCAAAGAAAAAAGTTCTCAAGTTAATCCTTCCAGATGGGGATAGTTTTGATAGAAAGCTGTACAACCAGTGCAAAAATCAGAATTTTGCACATTTTTAAGGACACCTGTTTTATTTGAAATCTCTTCGTTGCACCGTTAAATTGATTGCACCTGTCAGTTGATCCATTTTTTAAAACATGCAAAGTTGTCTCTTCTGGACAGAATTTATTATTCTGGCCCAGGCTATACGAATTTCGGCAAAATCGTTAATCGGAATAAACGGCATGTTAAAAGTGCCGAATTTATAAGTGGTGGCCAGAAATACTAATATTTCCATCCCTTTTCTTTCTGTACAGTCCACAAATGCTAAAACTTACTGATTTAAAAAAAGTGTGTACAAAGCAAAATTGTAAAAAACAGAGTAACTACCACAACAAACATGATGACAAAACCCATTCACCTTCAAAGAAAGAAACTTGCTTGCTCTATAATATAACTACAGTACAACCTTTTATAGCACAAATAGAACACTTCTCCCCGTGGTGTGCCTTGTCTTCTTTGCTGTCCATAGCCCTCCAGACTTTGTACTTGGCAATGATTCTCTTGACTCAGACAGTGCTGTTAGTGTGCCCTGGCGAACTGCTGACTCTGGTAAAACCAGTCCCTGCTGCTGGTGATAATCTGTTCTGGGGACACTGCTACAGGTTTCATGTTACAGCACCACCTTTCCCAGTTTCCCTACCTGCTCCCTCTTCCTCTTTAGCAAAACTTCCTTTAAGCAATGGTTTTGGAGATGAGATATCGGTGTAAACCTGCAGACCTTGCTTGCAGACCTGGTGACGGTACATGAGACTGAACGAGAGGAGATGGCGACCTCCCTTTTGATGAATTCACTGATGTTGATGCTGGACTTGTGTTGATGCCGATGATACTGAGTCCATTTGTGAACTCACAACCTGGTTGGCGGTTTTTAATCACAAACCCTCTGATTTTTGCTCCCCGTCTGATGAACTTGTACTGTTGATAATACTGCTATGACTCCCGCCTCCTGGAGAACAGGTTGGCCCCTGAACTGACGGCATGTGAAGACAAGCCGCTGATGAATTTGTGTTTGGTGACGCTGATAATTAATTATTACGTGTACATAAAATCCATGATCAAATTCCGATCTCGGCAGGTTTCGCCTGTGCAGGCTATTTGGTCGCTGTGCCATGGTCCAATTAAACCCCCCATGCTTCCCTGGTAACACGAGCAAATTTATCTAGCAACAGCAAATACTTGGAAACTGGGAAGTCTAAAGGTCGATTATATAACAAAACAGAAGTTAAGAGTTGAAATACATGATTTCAATGTTTTCTCTATCTCTGTTCAGTCTGTCCCACTCGGTTTGAATGGATGTACCGTGACCTTGACACCAGTCTCCAGCTTGCTATTTTAGAGCCACCCAAAACGAGCCCAAAGTCCAAAGTCACAGGCGCATCTCCTGTATTGAAAGTATGTGCCTACAATCAGCTCGAGAATAACGCCACAAACCTTCCTAACGCCAACAAAAATCAACTTGAAGTTTGTTTCCAGTAGGAGAATGCGTTTTTTTTTCTTTTCTTTTTTCGTTTGGAAAAATGATTTCCTTCCCTGAAATGCCTCATCCAACACAATGGTATTCGCAAATAGTTGCAACTTATTTTATTACTGTACAATTGTTTAAAAATATCAATTGGGGCTCACTTACATTTTTTTAAAGAACAACATTTTCTATCTCTGGGGCATGTTTTTTTTTTTTTCAAAAAGATATTTTTTTCAGTTCATAGGCCTACAATTCACAGGGTTTTTGGAACCTGAATCATTTATTGCATCTCCGCCATTTTTAATTTTG
Source organism: Ophioderma brevispina (assembly GCA_023653785.1). Classification (NCBI taxonomy): domain Eukaryota; kingdom Metazoa; phylum Echinodermata; class Ophiuroidea; order Amphilepidida; family Ophiodermatidae; genus Ophioderma; species Ophioderma brevispina. Next base: position 11,130 of record JAMKCH010026164.1, read on the forward strand.
ACAAATTCCTATATTTTGTGGATTTCGAAACCAAATACCGAATTTTTATCGGGTCGCGTAGCGACAGTAATAATTACTTTTACTCGGACTCAGGGCCATTGTTGTGGGGCCGTTTTTTTGTTTTCGCGGATGTCCGTAAATGTCGGACGATTTCGGCCGGTGAAAATGGTACGGTGCAAATACTGTCGTGCTGGTGTTTGCACCCTAGAAATTGGTCGTGGTAATTCTTTAGCTTGAAGTTTTTGGGTAAAAAACGGTGTTTTTTTTGTAAATTTGTTTGCGTTTATAATTTAAATGGAAAGTTTGGGTTTGTTTTACTGGATTTTGAAGTTATGTACGCGAATCAGCTATCACTGCTTTAAAGATATATCGCAAAATTGCGCTTTCTAGAGTGGCGGATTTTGTTAAAAATCGCGTATACGTGTAGTGAAAATAAATGTTGCTGCCAAAAAGGAAATTAGTGATGGTTGTTTTCCCTCCCCTCGGCGATTTGTAACGCAGGGTAGTTGGGTAAGTACACCGTGTATAATAGCGGGTAGTCCAAGTTTGCTCTGACTAGAACACTCCCATTGCTTTTGGTCGTTGTTCCCGGGCTATGACGTGTCGAGCTACATAGCGGGGGGTTACCTGGAATAGCTTTATGACGAAATTAACCAATGAATACTTTGTAACTTGGTAGTAAAACCTCCAAGGACTCCATAAGTGAATTTTTTGACTGGAAGGTGGTTTTCCACACACAGAAATTACTAGGGGAAAAAAAAAAAAAGGGGTTTTAAACAACAAAAATATGCGGTACTTAAATGCTGTTCTTGTTTGTTTGATTAATGTTTTTGTTGAGTTAATAGTGGAAGGAAGCCTAGGACCAGGTCCAGAAACAGATCAAATCGTTTAACCCCTCCTACAGAAAAGGTTTGACAAACCTTTGGGAGTTGTATAAGACCCTCTACAATCATGCTAGTAGGTAGTATCTCTCAAATTGTGGGTCACTTTTTTCAATAGGGGCCAATTTAAGTTTACACAAGGGTCAACTTTTAAAATTGCTCCAATCATTGGAAATGGTATGCCATATTGTCCGCCTAGTCATAAGGATTCCAAAAATGGTCTAGTTTGTACATCTATGACGCCAATGGTTTGGAGTTATAGGGTAAAATGGCTAAAATGGTAAAAAAGGGTCATGTCTATTTGTAACAGGGGGTCAAAATCAAAGATCTCCAATTTTGTTGCAAATGATAGAAGTTGGTGCATCTGCTTAATTGAGTAAAAATAAGAATAGTTTTGTCCCATCTGCAAGCATCGTTTTACCATGTTATGGGACATAATAGGTCATAGGTCAACATATACCCCAATTGGTTTTAACCTTCTTTGACCCCTATCTCTGAAGTAAGTCCTTTTAACATAACACAAACTATACCTTTTATGAGGTCCTCTAACCTCAGGCAATAACTTGCAGTATTTAAAATATAATCAGATTAACTTTTTAATGAATGTTGACCCCTGTACAAATTGAAATTGATCTTTTTATTTTACCATTTTAGAGCAATTTTACTTGTAACTCCAAAACCAATGGTCGTAGGTGCTACAAACTATACATTTTTGGAAATCCTTATTAGATGGACTATATGGCATACATTTCATCAGGATTGGGGCATTTTTAAAAGTTTGACCCCCTGTTTAAACTTAAATTGGCCCCTATTGAAAAAGTGATACCACAATTTGAGAGTACTACCTACCTAGCAATTTGATGTTAGAGGGTCCATACTAAAACTACCCAAGGGGTCAAACCTTTTCTGTGAGTGGGAGGTAAACGAACCTTCCTTAAATAGGCCCCACTATATATTCTGCTCCTCCTCTATAACAGTTCCAGTCTTTTATTGTTCGTGGGAAAAATGATTTGGCGAGTGGTTGCAAGATTGGTGGTTTTGGGTAGATTATTTTGAGTTGCTGGTTATGTCGGCTCTTCTTGCCCTGTCGGTCCTGGAGGGAATGTAGTGTCTTGGAGATGTCCAAGTGCCCCATGTTGGATTTATAGAGACAAACGGTTGAAATTTTTCTATTCTTCCCTTTCTGCGTTCATTGTAGACTTAGCCAGCCGAGGGGGGAAAATATGCAATTTCGGTACAACAGCTTCCCTGGTGAAATTCCAGTAGTGATTCGGGCTGCTCTCCTTTGGACTTTTTCAAGGATGTTTTATGTCCTTTGCTTGGTAAGGATCCCAGGCCGCTATTCCATAGTCGAGATGGGGTCTAACAAGAGTAATGGTAGAGCCTTCTTTCTTTGATATTAATAGATGCATGATTGGGGGGGTGGGAATGTTTTCTTCTTCTTGCTCCCTCTCTGGATGAAACCCTCAGGATTTAGGAAGCTTTTTGATTCACAGGTCATGCTTTATCTTTTGTCCTTTGTTATTTCGTTATTCTAAACTTTTTTATTTTATTTTTTTTTTTTGTTTTGGGGTTCCCCCCCCCCCACCCCACGCCCCCCGGGCCCCCCCCCCCCCCCCCCCCCCTGTGTTTTTTCTATTTCTTTCTCCTCTGCCCATCACAAAAGTCATACATATAGGCCTAAAGCATAACTAAAGAAATTAACACAAATAAAATGAATAAATAGCAAATGTATTGAAATAAAGAAAAATTTTTTTTTTTAAATAGATTAAAAATAAAACGAAAATAAAATAAACGATGAGAAGAATAATCACAAATAATTTAAAAAAAATAAACCACATAAAATCCGTGTACACTAGTCCTTAGAATATCATAAAATAAATTGTTACAATAGAAAAAGAATAATAAAACATAAAAATATTAATAACAGCCGTTTATAGCGCCTTCCCCAAAAAGAATAGAAATATAAAATGAATAAAATAAATGGAACCAATAATTTTTTTTTTTAAATCAGTACAAAATAAATGATAAAGAAAAACTGACAAAATAATAAAAAATAAAAGCCAAAATGGTAATAAAATAAAAATAATGGTTTTTTTTTTTTAAGTTGTTTCTTTTTAAATAATAAAAATCAAAAGCCGTAACACAAAAAAGTATATAGAATAAATCGTTTAAATGAAAATACCCTTAAATAATTAACACTTAAAAATAAAGATGACTAAATAAGTAAATGAAAAAAAACAATACACCACAATACAATTAAAAACCAAAAATTTTGAATAATACCTCTCAGAATGAAAAATATAATAGAAATAAATAAACACTAAATTATTAATAAAGTAAATCGTACAAATAACAAATGAAATAACGAAATTAAAGAATGACTAAATAGGAGTACCATACACATAAATAATAATCAGAAATGACACATATACCATTAACCTCAAAACAAAATAAACCACTATGATAAAATATATACATTATAAATAAAATCAAATAAACAAACAAAACGAAAGGAATTGTTCCGCGAATGAAATTGCATTATTGTAAACCTCCGTGGCGTCATATTCCAAGGCAATTGGTCAAGAAAAAACTTTGCAAGCTTCAGTCCTTCTGGAACATCCGTTCACGCTTACAAAACTTTGAATGTGTCTATATATCAGACCAAACTAGAGGTCCCTACCACCAACAGCTACACAGCACCACTTGTAGAATCTCTTACCAGCACAGATTTTTTTTTTTTTCCAAGTGACATCTGCATCTGGAACAAACGCCCTACCAGCTTTACTGGGTCCAGCTCAGTCAATGGAGATTTTCCGGAGTCGGCTGAAGCCACTCACACTCCGCTAAGCTAGCCACACAGACCTTCCTTTTACGGGCACCAGTCTTTTTTTCTGCACACTTTGGGTTGATCTCATGTTCCTGTGACCAAAGCACATTTTGTGCACCTAGAACAACAATCTCTACTACTGGGTGATGTAATTATTGGAGATAGATAATGATATATGCAGTCAACAACAGGTCCCACCTAAAAAAACTTGCAAGTGGCCTGAATATGCAGCCACGGAATTACAATTCATATTTTGACATCAATTCAAAACAATCTAAACAACTTGCCGGAAAACGTCTGCTTCAATCACTCATACAAATTCCCAGGCCAACCCTCGTTAACAAATTGGCTCAGAGCGACCGATAGAAGGTTCGACAGAAGCCTCAACAAAACCACCGCAACATGAACCCCTGGCAACCCCATTTACCAGCCTCCCCCGCCCTAACAGTCCCCCCCAATAACCATAAACACCCTGAAACCTAGAAAGCCGAGAACCGCGAAATTCTAGTTTTCTTCCTTCCTTCTTTCAATTTTTTTGAGGCATAAATTAATCCTTATCCAATTATCTTTCATATAAAACATATAAATGGCTTGTCTTTCCACTTATTTTCTCTGATGACTATTTTTGTGAGCCACCTGAAAAACAATAGCTTCATCACGGCCGCCATCTTGGAGTTTCAGATTATCAGCCCAAATTGTTTTCATTAATTTGCAATAGTTTTGTTACATTTTGAAAAACCATTGACGAATTTTTTTCTTTTTCTTCCTTTCAAATTTTTTAAGCCCAAGGTAATTCTATGATAATTTCTTTCATATAATACAAGTTTAAATGCTTGTCTTCGACGTTAGTTATAATTTTTTGAATAAATGATCGAGCCGTCTATACACGTACCCTGTGACAAATTCGCGCGGCCCATGCGGCCTACTGGAAACAACCCTTTTTTAGGTTAATGATTTTTTTTTTAATTAGACTTTTTTTTTTAATTTTATGATTAAATTTAAAATGAAATTCTCATGGAAAAAAATAAATAAAATTCATCCGCAAGCAGCAGGGCCGTAACGCAGGATATTTTTGGGGAGGTGCGGGACCTCTAAAAGTGGACCTTTTTTTTTATCCAAAGTGGACCTACCCCCCTTAATTGGTCCTTTTTTGACTTTTTGAACATTTCATCATCAAAAAGGGGGGGGGGGGGGGGGGGGGGGGGGTGGGGGGGGTGGGGGGGGGGGGGGGGGGGGGGGGGGGGGGGGGGGGGGGGACTTTCCCTTGTCAAAATTTCTCTAAATTTTGGCATTTTATCATAAAAAAATCACAAAAGTGGACCTTTTGCCCCTTTGTGGAATTTGGGGGTGCGACCCTCGGATTAACGAATAAAAAATAACACCCACAAAAAGTACCGACGCCATAAACCTGAACAGTAAACAGTTGAAACCATCTCGCGAAATAGTTAACACACGAACAGTGACGTAACCTGAGGTGGGAAGCCTTCCCCCCCCCCCCCCGTGAAATAGTGGATTTTTCTGCACACAGCGTCAATTACAAGTGGAAACCAACATAGAGGCCCTATACTGTAGCTAACACATTTTAATATATGCTTGCCCCCCCCTTAATTTTTTGTGTGCCCTTTTGCGGGGCCCCCCCCTCCGAAAAAGACTGGTTAGGCCACTGCACACGGAACCCCACACAATCACACCAATTTCTTTCCTTCTCAAAAAACCTAACACATTCTTTGCTACAAGATCTCTCGAAATCACTACTACTGCAGATTTTCCCGATATCTGGAACATTTATCCGATTTCCGATTATATTTGGCAGTTACGAAAAAAATTTTTTGAATATCAAATCGTATTCCTTTCCCTTCCCTTCTACATCCACTTCACCCCTAAAAATAAAAAAATGCTATCCCCTAACCATTAAAAGTTCCCAAGACGACGACAAAAGCAATATGATAGCGTACCGCCCTCATAGCATGAAGACAGTAAGGCACCCGAGGACGTTGACTGTGGACATAGCAATTGCATGAGCCGCATCGAGATAGAGACGGCTTCAAGGCATGGTCGCCCCAGGATCCCTCCATTCCCTATATTATTATTTAGAGAATAAAGGTATCATTTGTTGTGGAACCGGTACTCTCTTACGACGAAATGACCCAAGGCATAACCATTATTTTAAAGTTGGAAGAACGAGGCCGGATGGCCGAGTTCTTCCCACGCAAAAATAATGGTGCGCCGGGTTAATTCGTCGTAAGAGAGTACCTGTCCCAAAATCATACCTTATTCTCATTCTAAAACAATCTTTATCCTTAAGGTCATCTTTAAACCCAATTTCGTGATGCTTAACGGCTTAAATACAACAAGAAAGGACTGCCACCACCCAGCGACAACAATCGAACAATCCGTTGAACTCAACGTCATACGCAACAAGACGCAAGTTTGGCAGGCGCGCGCCGCGAAGTAGCAAACGTCGGTATGACGCGAGCGCTCACCTAAAATAACTTCAAAATACGCAGCGCGTACTACCTGGGTTCAATAAACGAATTAAACCGGGCATCACATGAAATTGGGCTTACATTTTCACAGATGTTTTAAGAAATACTCATATTTATAAAGTCATGTATCTTGAGTGTCTTTTTTCCATTTTTTTTTTTCATTTTGTCAGTATTCTTTTCATGCCTCAAAATGCATACTCAGGGCTCTCCCGACCGTACATATCAATCACGATCGTACTTTCTTTTCCCACAACTAAATATGAAACTGAGTGGTATATCGCAGATAATAACACTTTCATTTCCCTATATATGGATTTATTTTTATACCATGCTATTGAAAGGGGATTTTTAACTGTTGGTACAATTATGCAATCCTGGTCCAGTTTTTGTTATTTTTTTTTTTATTTTTTTTATTTTTTTTTTTGGTTTAATTATTTTTTTACCTTGTTGGTTTTGGAACCAAAACAACGGGTCCTTAACCCAAGTATGGACTGTAAACCAGGATAACACATGCGATGTCTAGGGTTTTACAAACCTAAACCCCCAGATAAGGAAGCCTAACCTATATTAAACCAAAACGCTTTATCTTGAGGTTTAACCGCGGGGGTTTTAACAGGCCCGGCATTGCCAGTGGAGCGAGGCCGGGCCCTCCTTATCTGGGGTTTTATAGGTTTGCACAACCCCAGAAAACCGTGTCGCGTGTTATCCTCGGTTACGGCCTTTCTTGGGTAAGGGACCCATACATCTTGGGTTTAGGTCCCTTATCTGGTGTTTACCCTAAACTCGTTATCCATAGGGATAAGGGCGTAACAAACCTAGGTAACAAATCCCCGCCCTCCCGCCCCCCGACAAAAACTCCCAATAATGATCGTTATCCTTTGTCACGATCCGCTATCCTAGTTTAAGTTTGTTATCTAGGGTTTAGCTTTATAAACCCTTTTATAGATAAAGCCCCTTATCTTGGGTTCACGGCGTTATCCTTGGGTTCACACCCTTATCGCGGGTATATGTGGTTGTAAATCCTAGATATCACGCTTATCTTGGAATCCTGAGTTTTACGTCCTTAACTAGGTTAGGTTTCTTATCCCATATCATGTTATCGGGGGGTTATAGGGTTGTAAACCCTAGATAACGCGTCCTATCCTGGGTTTTCAGCTTGAAAGCCTAATCCACCCTGTTGACAACATAATTTTTTCTCAGTTTTCGGTTTGGAATCCGTCAACCATTGTTAACTGAGCGGTCATTTTGTTGTATTACTATCGCCCATAGGCTAATATAAAGTACTGTACGAATATTTTCCGGTTACCGTACAAACAAACCTATATTTATGCGATAGGAAAGAAGTCAGTCAAAATATTTAAAGATGAGATGAGAACAATACAGGGTTTTCTTAATGTACCAAGCATGTCCAATGTAAATTAAGTAGCTTTGTTAGAGAA
>JAMKCH010026165.1:0-37391 GCA_023653785.1 Ophioderma brevispina
CCCGTGTCCGCAAAAACGTAAGTCAAGCTTGAACGCTGTCATAAGTGGTTGTCAACAATGATTACAATTAGACGTTAATGACTCTTAGTTACCCTTATCTAATTCCTCCCATCTACTTGTTCCTGTGTTTATATGGACTTGATTTAATGCCAAGACCTTGAAGCCAGGCTGGCCATTTCAGGGTTGTTCTGTGTTAGCTTAATTATGACCTTGGTCTTTTCAATACTCTCCTTATGTGCGCAATCCTATGTCAGGTTTCAACTGACAATATATTATTATAGTATGTGAAGATAACATTAAAGCTACAGCACGTCCACTCAGCACAACATGCACATATAATGAGCAAATCTTTTGGTTCACCACAATCTTGACTTATATGAAAGATGTTAGTGTTTGACTCTTGGATGGCCAAGACTTATTTTGAGAACTTATTTATGAAATTAACTTTTTTCATTGGACTTTTGATTTTCAGCTGACTTACTGAATCCTGAAAAGCACTATTGTTTTAGTTCACACAATTCCAATCAGAGCAAATTTATACAGTTTATTGCATTTTATTGCATTTTTAATTTAAGGGCATAATAATTTAGCGGTCTTTTTTGTAATCACTTTCCCATTATCAAATAAGTATGTAAGCTGTCGAATTAAACTAAAATTAGCTTAATAAAACTGGGCAAGCGTGCTTTTTAAAAAATATCCATTTACATTTATTGCACTCAACTTAAACATGCAATCATTTGTGTTATGCCTCTGTAAAGTATATGTCATCAAGAACTCATCAATAAAAACTTTCACCTTTTCCACCCTTGATTTTAAATTTCAAGTACTTTTCCGATTGTTTGTGACTTTTTCATTTGGATTCTGTTAACAATCCAAAGTACCCATTTTTGGTTTGTATAAACTTTTTTTTTTTGATAATTTTGAACCAAATGAGCCAATTTTGGGTCAGTCAATGGTCATCAACCATTGAACAAAAGTATCAGGAAACATCTGGGAACCATCCAGTATGTCCACTTTTGTTTTAAAAATTGTTGTTTTGAATCAAAGAGCTGCATCGAGGTCCTGGCAATACTCACCAACAATTAGCTGAAAACACCTAGAATCATCTAGAACCACCTGGGACAAGTCACACAGTGGTCCACCAAAGTAGCCAAATTGGGATCTTGGCAAAGGTCCCCATATCAAACACCAATGAGCTGAAAACACTGGTTCAAAATGATGGATGGTTCCCAAAGTAGCTAAATCGGGTTTCGGGCAATGCCATCAATATCTTATTGTTAAGTCAACCTTGCCTATTGCCAATTATTCATTGTAAAACCAACTCACCTTTCAGGAGAAACACTTATGCAAAGAGATGCCTGTACAACGCACACTTCAACCTTGTCCTAGTTCAGTTCCGTCAAAAATGTTTACAGCAATAGTTTAATAGGATAAAACACCTCTTGGAGAAAACTCTATTGAACTACATGATTAAGTTATCCTACCACTCACCGCGACTAATGATTGAATGGTCTGGGGAAGTGATAATGGGGTAATCAAAATGTCTTGGGTGGACATGGGTTATTCCAATTTTCGCACCCGCAGCAACTAGGAATTTAGTAGGCTCACACCCAGAACACATCCAAGATTCTATTGTTAATGGTCTGTGTCTCTACACCAGAATTCTGGCCAGGGTAATGTCTTGGGTAGATATTTTTTGATATGGCCTAGGCTGTTGTCATGTCTTGAGTATGACAAGGGCGGGCCCAGGTGCAAACTGCTAAGGCCAACAAGCATGCCCAAACTACGCGTTTTGCTTAGATTTTGGGGGGCGAAATTACTTTACAAGGAAAGATTTCTTTGAACTGGGAACATGTAGTATTGTAGTGAGAAAAATTATGTTTCTTCCATCGCCCTGTTAATAATTTTCAGCAGGATTTTTGTTGCTGAAAGGGATTCAAACATGTTACAGAGTGTTCATCACAATCAACAACTCCTTGCACCCTGCCATCCGGCATATGTTTATATTTTATCCCGCTCAGGTGGCTAAAGTTGCCCTCGCGGGATAAAATATGCGGACGCATGGATGCATTGTGTTGATTTGTGATAACCACTCTGTAACATTTTGAGTCCCTAAATTTACATGTATACAAATCATCTAGTGGTAATTACTTAGAGTGCCTCTTGTTTTCATCTGCTCTTTTTCCAGGTTATGGTAGGCAAAGCTGCCAGTCATTTTGGGTGGAAGTCAACACATTGCCTTAGGCTGTCGTAATATGGTCATTAGCCACCTTTCTCACTCCTACAATAGCAAGCAGCACTCATGCCTCTCACCCTTGCTCGGATTTATTTTGGGTTTGCCGGGGCTTCGTCTACCCACAATCTTTCCATCTTTGCCAGTGCAGTACCTATAGAAGAAAGGTCAAGAGCTTTTGGATATCTAGTAGCCCCGGGATCTATGGACGAGACTTTATCATCTATGGTAAGTTATTAGGAGCTTGGATTGTGAACCAGTGAATGCATAGTCCTATACTAGCATAAGTACAATATGATTGCCCTTGTCATTTTAGGACTGGAGTACACAACCACGTATGTAACAAAAAGGATCAGGAAAAACATCTGGAACCATCCCGTATGTCCCACTTTTGTTAAAAATTGTTGTTTTTTGATCAAAGAGCTGCATCGAGGTCCTGGCAACTCTACCAACATTAGCTGAAAAACACCTAGAATCATCTAGAAACCACCTGGGAACAATCCAAAGTGGCCACCAAAGTGCCAAATTGGATCTTGGTAAAGGTCCCCATTCAAACACAAATGATGCTGAAAACACTTGGTTCAAATGAATGGATGGTTCCCAAGTAGCTAAATCGGGGTCCAGGCACTGCCCCCCCAAATATCTTATTGTAAGCACCTTGCCTATTGCCAAAGTAAGTTCATTGTAAAACCAACTCCCATTTCAGGAGAAACACCTTAATGTCAAAGAGAGTAATCCTGTACAACATTCAACACGTCAACCTTGTCCTTGATTAGTTCCCTGCAATAAAATGTTACAGCAATTAGTTTAATAGGATAAAACACCACTTGGAGAAACTCAACTCTATTGAACTACTTGTGATTAGGTACTTAACTACTCACCTACTAATGATTGATGGTTCGGGTAAGTGATATGGGTACCAAAATGTACTTGGGTAGGACATGGAGTTATTCAAATTTCCAACCCCAGCAAACTAGGAATTTAGTAGGCTCACCCCCGAACACCCCCCAAGATTCTATTTGTTAAATGGTCGTGTCTCTAACAGAATTCTGGGCAAGGGTAATGTCTTGGGTAGATATTTATTTGATAGGGCTATCTTATTGCATGTCTTGAGTATGCGCAAGGGCGCCAGGTGCAAACTGCCTAAGCAACTAGCATGCCACAAACTACCGGGTTGCTTAGATTTTGCTAAAATAGACTTACAAGGAAAGATTTCGGTTGAACTGGAACATTGTAGTATTGTAGTGAAATAATTATGGTCTTCCCTACACAATGTAATAAGTTTTCACAGGATTTTTGTTGCTGCAAGGGATTCAAACATGTACAAGAGTGGTTCATCACAAATCAAACAACGCTGCATCAAGCATCCGCATATTTTTATCGCGCTCGGCAGCGTCCTAAAAAAGCTGCCGTCGCGGTAAAAATAGCGGACGCCATGGATGCATTGTTTGTTGATTTGTGATGAACCACCTGTAACATGTTTGAGTCCCTAAATTTACATGTATACACATCAACTAGTGGTAATTACTTAGAGGCTGACTCTTGTTTCATCCACTCTTTTTCCCAGGTTTTATGGGAGGCAACCTGCCGCAGTTTGTTGGGAAGTCTACACTTTGCCTTAGCTGTCGTAATATGGTCATTAGCCACCTTTCTCACCCTACAATAGAAGCATCCTCATGCCCCCCCCTTGCCTACTCGGATTATTTTGGGTTTTGCCGAGGGCTTCTGTCTACCCACAATCTTTCACAAACATCTTTGCCAGTGCAGTACCTTAGAGACAGTCAGAGAGCTTTTGGATATCCTAGTAGCCCTGGTATCCTATAGGACGAACTTTTATCAATCTAGGTAGTTTTCAGGAGCTTTGGAATTTGGAACCAGTGACATATCATAGCCTATACTTATCATAATTACAATAAGGATTGCCCGTAGTGGCATTTGAAGGACTGGAGTACACAACCACGATGTGAACAAAAAAAAATGGGACTGTATTTAAAAGTGCATGTTTTGATCAAGAACCTCCCCCGTGCCTTGTTGATCAAGAACCTCCCTCCCCCCCCCCCCATTGCCCAAGAAATGTAATGTGCAAAAAAAACATCCCTGTACCATTGAAGCCTTGCAATAAGCAAAAAAAAAGGTGATTGTGCTTGTCTCCTCAACCCCTCGCGGAGGTTGGGGCGTGTCGTTCGGAAACCCCCTTTTTAGATTAGTTTCAACAATGACGACAAAGACAGTTCCTCAGAATTAATGTGAAGCTGTATAAACCTGTTTTACACCCACAAAACCTTTTTGTTTCTGGCATTTCCCCATTAACTTGCAATGCCAATCTTTTAACCTCTGCAGATTGTGTATAGGGTTATTACTCTGCACAGCTTGTTGGGGCGCCCCTGTCCGAAGGAATGTAATCACATCTCCCATATCTTTTAGGCACCACTGGGCCTCCTTGAGTTTAATGTCCACTCATGGGCCAGGAGACTCAAGTCTTTGTCCTGTAATGATATGTTGTAATATAAATCCTCCCGTGTAGCCGTAACACCCTCACTGCATAATGTGTTGCAGAGTTTTCGTTCCATTCCTGATATCCACTGACAGTGTATACTACAACTATAGTCAGCCATTTTGATGTTCTGTTTGTCATGGTAACATGAGGCAGTCAGTGTACATTTCATTAACCAACACAGACAAAGTATACTTAATTTCGGCAGTTCTCATTTTGGCCCTGATTGGGTCACACCCAGAGGGTATTTTTAATCCAACCAATCCCATAATGCATGGCAATTTGCCTATACTGTAAACAAAACTCATGTCATATTTCGGGATAAAATGTGTACAAGAAGCTAGCGGAACCACAAAAATTCATGATCATGCTAACATTCCTTAAGTACTGACACTTTAGGGGCAACAATGATTGTAAAAGTCAGGGTTTTTTATGTGTTCAAATAGGATTTTAGTGGGATCACATGATCCTATCGAGGTTAAATTACCAACGTGCATTGTGGGATTGACTAATCTGCCATATGGGTCACACCCATCGTTAAATTTCTTACATATATACTGTATTTTCAATTACAGAGTAATCTTCTTATCATTCAATTTACGATATTGTCCACATATGTCATGGCCTTTGATGTTTTCGTAGGTTTGGTATACGTTAGGGTTCATTTGGGTTGTATTATGGGTAATATTTTACCGTGATAATGACTTGGTAGATGACCCAGAGATGATGCTTTTAAGACCACCAGTAAGTATAAAGTTATTATCTCCATACAAATTATTTTTATCATATTTTTATGTGTGTATTGCGATTCTGTCTGTGTGTAATGTCTGTGACTGTTCATTATTTACCATATTGGACACCCAAACTTTAAAGCTACTATCAGCTCGTCTTGGGTCATCTGTCGTAGTGGTTTGTGAATGAAGGACAAAGGTCCACATGAGGTCACAAGGACACTGAGGTCACCAAGGTCACCATGGTCGCATGAGGTCCATAGGTCACCAATGTCACATGAGGTCACTAAGTTCACATGAGGTCACCAAGGTCATCAAGCTCAAGGGACACTACCCAAGGACCAATGTGCCATCAATCAATATAATGTGTGTGTGTACATCATTTTGACCATAGACAGTCATCAATACCAAATAGTTGAGCGGTTTTGGACTGCAAAATTTTGTTACAACCCCTCCCTCGTTTAAACAATCGCACCACTTTTATTCGAAAGATAGAACTAAATATTTTTAAAAATGATGGTTGTGGTCAAAACTTAATGGTGGCAGGGGTTTTTGGGGGTCAAATCAATTTTTTGAGCTAAAAACTTAAGAAAATCACAATTGATTAATTTTCTTAGCAAACACATTTCAATCATGATGCATACTATCTCGCTGATAGATTTCTTTTTTATACAATAATGGGTGTAGAATTTTAGCCCCCAAACCACTTTTTTTTTTTCCCTAAAAAAACATTCTTTTTATCACAGCCCACAACGAGTATTACCCTGAACCCTTTATGGGCAATGTATAAAACCTATAATCAATAACCCAAAAAAAGGATACATAAAAATAAGATTGTACTATTTTTTACTTAAAAAAAAAATAAAAAAAATGATTTTCGCATTAATTTGCAGCCCCAAATGCATTTTCGGGCTAGAAATCATCCCTGTCCACCAAATATTTTCAACCACAACCAGCATTTTCTTAAATCTTATCTATCCTTTCAAATAAAGGTGGTTACAAGTGTTTTGTTGTACCGTATTTTAGGGGTAACTCCGAAAACTAGAGCACTTTTCCAAGCTCGGCCACCTCCATTAAAAGCATCCCTGTGCTCTCTTGCAGCCGACAAAATAAACTCATCTTCAATACAAAAAAAATGCGTGCATATTGTTGATTGTGCTTCCTGAAGAAAATGACAGATGTGGCTTTAAAAACTTGGTGTGGTGCTAGACCATGATGCTTTTGGTGCTGTATGATTTCTGTGTTATAGAACTATTCAATCTCTCCTACAGAGCAAAGATCATATTTGCAATTTTCAAGACTGATGCTGGTCTTTTTTCAAATTCTAGACCTCATGCCCAATTACACCTAGTTAAAAGTTTTCCACCTCTTAAGGAAAAGATTAGCAATTGCTCCTTTTTGTGTCGGCCTGCCTTCAGGCAGAAAGACCATAGGGATTCACTTTGTCCCCTGTTTACTGTTGTTGATGTCTGTTGATGTCTGTTATTGTTGTTTTGTTGTGAAAAAGGGGTTAACTTTGCCCTGTAATATCCCCATACGGTGATGGATTTAAACCAAATTTGGGTCACAGGTTGCAACATGGCATCCCCCATTTGTTGAAGGGTCAAAGGTCACATACCAGGTCAAGGTCAACATACCAAGGTCAAAGGTCATTTGAGGTCAAGTTGTAAAAAAGGGCTGAAATGTAAAATTAACCTCATTTGAAAGTTTGAAGTTCATTGGAACCAAACTTGAGTCATAGTGCAAACAGGGGATCCCGGCTCATTTGTTGACGAGGTCAAAAGTCACATACCCACGGTCAAAGGTCAGGTGAGGTCAAGTTGTAAGATAGGTTGAAAATGTAAAATTGACCTCATGAAAGTTTGAAGTTGCAATTGGAACCAAACTTGAATCATGGTGCAACATGGGAGGGCTCCCTCATTTGTTGCTGGTTCAAGAAGGGTCACATATCAGGTCAAAAAGCTCATGTTAGGCCCTATTCATTCACTACTGCGACGCAGCTACACAAGTGGTGGGGCCCCTGACCGTGTATGTTTTAATGGCCATGTCTCTTTAACAATATTAAGTTTCCTGGTTTTTTTTGTTTTGGTAGCCTAACAATCCCGGCCTTGTGTGTGGACCATTCACAGCAGCAATAGTGGAATATACTGGTTACTGGTATCCAGTCTTTGTGGTTTCGTCTGGAGTCATATTTTTGGTGCTAGTGTTACATGAGCGAGCTCTGCCAGTCAAGTACTGTGAACACAACGAAAGGAAAAAGACTACTACGATCGCACGGGCCTTTTAACATCACCAAGCCTTATGGTATAGTTATAAACTTTCTACTGGGCAGATTTTTAGTAGATTTTTTCCCTCAAAAATGCCAGTTTTGTGACCGAAAGGTTTAGCCCTGCACATGAAACAAGACAGTAAGCCGGTGTGGGTTTGTTGGACATCATTCCACGCTACGTCCCCTATAGGTAGGCTGTTTAATGTAACTCATGTTGGGACCTGATATTACACAATCCAATTGCCATACTGATGTTGCTGCTGACTCCCGGATTTGGTATTCGTGGGACTATGGAAGTCCAGTGATTGTAAAGTATGGTTCTTTGAAGTGTATGATGTGTGCACGGGGTTTGTCAAATTGAACAGAGGTCATTTTTCTATTTTGTTGAACAAAAAAGTAAAAAAAAAATGAGAGCCAAAATGATTATTTTTGATATCCTTGGGCGGTTTTGGTCGAGCTTCTTGCTCAATCTATCTCATCTGAATTTACTCAACAAAGGTCATTAGCATAAAATCCTTGTTTATGAAATATATGTGATAACATCAATCGAGACTAACGAACAGTGAATTTTAAATTTTCAAGGAAATGTGATACAGTCTCCACAATATCATTGGAAAAATAGTAAGCATCGATATTTTTGATTAAACAATCGCAATCTGGAATATGGATGTCCCTAATTTTTCAGAGGTCTGATCCAAACCCTGACGAAGAGGCTAAAATAAATGGCGGTGGCACCTGTATTGCCGTGGTTGGAAAACAATTTTTTTTTTTTCATTGTATATCTTTTCTATACTGGTACTCCATTGATACTTTGGTAAAAATAACATCAGCATTTTCCTATTATCTTCTTTGAGGTATTCTAACTTAAAGGAGAACCTGTACCAAGAATAACTTACACATATACACTATAAAAACAATTATTGAACACATATGGAGTGGTTTCATGGAAAAATGGAATTATACTAACCATAAAACAAATTTAAAACATTTTGTCTGACCATGCGCTATTTGAAATTCGCGCTACTGTATATGGGATATGTATTTGTGTTATGTGATACGGATAGCACAGTAACGTCATACACCTTCACACATGATGCTTGCATAATGTGTATTTTGTGCCGACCGTATTGCATAACATGTTATACACTAGCGCGAATTTCAAATAGCACATGGTCAGACTAGATGGTTTTAATTCATTGTTGGGGTTATATAATTAAGTTTTTCTATGAAACCACTCAACATGTGGTCAATAATTATTTATAGTGTATATAATGTTTAATATTAATATTATTTGTTGTACAAGTTCTCCTTTAAAGATTACAAGATGCAAAATAGGCCTGTCCCACAGCATCGATTTTGTCTTTCATGACTGAATATTGGTTTTTATATATATACATTTTGCACATCTTTTAAAATAACATATGTTGTCAAAATGTTATCAATAACATTTGAAATAAATTTAAAAGAAAAGTATATATTTTTATTTTTCGTATTTCTCTTTAAAAAACACATGATCAAATATGCATGCACTGAAAATAAGTTTGTAGGTCTGTAACCAATACTGGTTTTGCTTTTAACATTGCACTAAAAGTGTCAATAGGCTGTGTGAGTACAGTATGGTTTAGTTAAAGGTGCGTGTTCCGATCCTGTTTGGGACCCCCTGATTATCGGAAGTAGTATCGATTTTGATATCAATGAATAGCCGTATTTTTCTCATTTCGTCCTGAAATTTGAGCCCCTTTCAATTATCCTTTCATTTCAAGATTAAACAAAAAACCACCGTTTAGTGGTTAACATCAATATTAGCCACAGTATGAATAGGGGATTTGAAACATGATTATTACGTAGACCAATAAAAACCGCTAAGTTTGTTTCCCACGGTATGACAGGGGGTGTATGTGCAAGTCCAGGCTCTCATATTCAAGTAGAGAACACATACACATTTAATCGGAACAAGCACCTTTAAGTTGTCAATTCAGTATAAAGTACAAATTTGACCACAATGGTTTGCATTATTTTGAAAGAGAAAATGGCCATCTTTAAGTTGGTTACTCAAACAATACTTGACCTGTGTTCGTAAAAGTACACCTTCTCAGTAAACTATGTGATTTAAAGGAATTTATTGGCATAAATCTATCGGCACATATTATAATGAAATATCCTAAATAAGACGTATCCAGATGGTTTTTATGGTCATTGGAGTATTCCTTGCGGAAAAAAATCCAGATTATTCCTACAAATTCAGATGATACAACAATCATGAAGCTGCCATTCTTTATTCCATGTGCTATATTTACAACGCCGCACGCAATACCAAAAACAGAAGCCAGCGTGATATATAGCTGGCTTCTGTTTCGGTCTTGTATGCGGGTTGTAATCTAGACAGGGAATAAAAGATGGCAGCTTCCATGGATTGTTGTACAGTCGTGACATTTGCGAAATAATCTTGATTTTTTCGCAAAGAATACGCCAATGACCATGAAAAAACCATCTGGTACCCTTATTGGGATCATTTCATTAAATGGGCTGTAGATTTATGCCAATAAAATTCTTAAGAAGCTACGTATTCATTAAGTAAGCAAAATACACCCTTGCTTGGAGTAGGTTCATTCTTTGGTACCTGTAGATGAGAAAGTGCGCAGCTTTAGTCAACCTCTTTTATCCTTGTTTGAACTTTTTCAAAGGAATTTGTTTTAAAAGTTTCATTTGGGGACGGAATACTGTATATCAAAAAGCCAGGCTTGCAAAGTTCAACTTGATTCTTGATGAAAAAAATATCTTGAGGTTTAAGGCAGAAAAAGACACAATACCCTTTGATTCAAACTTGGGAGGAAGCACACCCAAGGAAAGGCCTGATGTGGCGAAAGAGCTTCTTTTTTCTGTCGTCCTATCTCCACCACCTTCCATACCGTTTGTGTATACTATACCTTCCCTACCTCCATGCAGAGTAGTGACTCAAGAAGGAGATTTGTGGTCAACCCAGTAAAACGTGCACGCTGGCTGAATGAATAAGCAACAGTGTTATTACACGAGCGCACAGAGAAGGCCATATCTGAGGTGCGTTAAAGGCTGCGTCAGAGGTTATGACATCAAGCACGATGGTAGAGAAAGAAAATAGCACCATAAGTGGTGAAAAAACTTACCTAAAAAATGATTGGACAAATCTTGCAGCTCTGTGGACGGCTTCAGTTCAGAGAAAGTTTTAATTTTTTTAATAGTTTTTTGGGGCGTCTCTAGCTATAGTTGGAGGACCATAGCAATCCGTTGTGCGTGTGTATGTGTGGTGTATGTGTGTCACAAAAGGTTAAGTTTTTTTAAAAATTGACCTCAATTGAAAAGTTTGAAGTCAATTTGGAACCAAACTTCTGTAGAGTGTGCACCTGGAATCCCTCATATGTTGATGAGGGTCAAAGTATGTGCCGAGGTCAAGGGGTCATGTGAGGTCAAGTTGAAAAATAGGCTAAAAATGTAAATGGACCTCAATTGAAAACTTGAAAGTTCATTGGAACCACCTTGTGTCAAAAGTTGAACCATGGGATCTCCCTCCTAGTTACTGAGTCAAAAGTCATTGCCAAGGTCAAAGGTCATGGCAGCCCACAGATGATATTCTGGAATATAGCGATCTTCGAAAGCCGAGAACCGCGAAAATTCTGTTTTATGTTTTTTTAATGGGTGAAAATTTAGTGGTATCAATGCTTGCAATATGTCAAATGCATTTTTAACATGTTCAAAAGTTGGGTTTGATGTTATGTGGATTCAGTTCTCTGTTAGGAGGCTATGATTTTCAGATTTTTGCCATGGCTTGATCTTGATCTTAGCCTTTTCCAAGACCACTATTTTCCTCTTCCTGAAGACAGATTCTGTGTTCTTCTGTTGTTGATTTTGTTGTTTTTCTTTTAATCATTGTTTATTTCTTTTTGTTCATCTACATGTAACTATGCAGCTTCCACTTGGCGTAATTAAATTATACCCTTCCAGCCTAGTCTGTCTCCTGAGCTTCATTCCATTTACAGAATAAGGCATATGATACAGAGTAGCTATGAAGGGGATTTATGTAACTATACCTTCCTCTTTGATGACTTGCAAAAGGGAGGCTTACTGTATTTATCTCACAGCACCATATGATATGCAATCACAGCTGTCATGGTGTTACATGTGATTGGTCTGCTAATTCAGTCTGACTATATATTAATATATCTTAATTATTAATTCAGCCTTAAAATAAGCATTGCAGCTTTTATTGTTAACATTATTTTTAAGATAATAAAATAATTTATATTTTTAAGAAGAAATTAAAAAAAATGTGCTTTTATGTTGCAATTCAAAGACCAAAAACATTGTTCCATAGGACTGTGCAAAATGCTTTAAATGTTTAAATACGATGTTATCGCAGCGATGACTTGTTCCTGCTTTTGCTTGTGACAAGTGTCCAATTGTAGGGGGAAAATTACCCGGGATTTGTTGTGTTGTGTTGGGTTGAAAGAGAAGTGACATCGAGTTGGGGAGATTTTATTGCACAGAATGGGTTTCACCTTTTTGTGTTGTCTGCAAGAATTGCAGAAGGCACATAGGGATTACTCTGCAGCTGGTCGTATATCTGTGTGTGTGTGTGTGTGTGTGTGTGTGTGTCTGAGGTCAAAACGTTAACCCTTAATATATTGCACGCCGTAAGACTGAGTTCCGTAAGGGCTACGATGATGTAACTTGGTTGAAAGGAGGGGGCGGGGTGGGGTGACATGTTGGTGACCTCCTTTGATCTTGGTGACCTCATGTGATGTTTGGCCCCATTCACAAACCGCGACGGCAGACAACACTCACGTCCGGGGACCGCGATGTATTTTTTATTACGGTTATCAAATGAATCTGTTTCATAGAACTGTGCAAATAATTGTCAATTTTTTTGAACTGTTGCAACTCAGCGTTCACAGGGTAGCAATTTTGATATTAATTGTAAATTTTGATTAAGCCAAAACCTGTTTGTCTCAGAAGTACACAACCAATTTCTTCATGGGAGTACCTTTGAAGTGACTATTAAGTAGCCGCGGAGTACCCACCCGCATGGGTACCACATCGCCGGCCGCAAAAGTGGGGGTAACCATCCACCTTGGTACAAAAAAAAAAAAAAAAAAAAATAATTCAGTCTGACTATATATTAATATATCTTAATTATTAATTCAGCCTTAAAATAAGCATTGCAGCTTTTATTGTTAACATTATTTTTAAGATAATAAAATAATTTATATTTTTAAGAAGAAATTTAAAAAAATGTGCTTTTATGTTGCCTTCAAAGACAAAAACTTTTTCCGTGAGGACTGTTACAAATGCTTAAGTTTTCAATACGATTTCGCATCGATGACTTGTTCCTGCTTTTGCTTGTGACCATGGCCATTGTAGGGGGGACAATTACCCGGGAGTGTTGTTTTGTGTGGTTTGAAAGAGAAGTGGAACATGCGTTGGGTAATTTTATTGCACAGAATGGGTTTCACCTTTTTATGTGTTGTCCCCTGCAAGAATTGGCAGAAGGCACATAGGGATAACTTTGCAGCTGGTCGTATATCGGTGTGTGTGTGTGTGTCTGAGGTCAAAACGTTAACCCTTAAGATAGTGCACGCCTTAAGACTGAGTTCCGTAAGGGCTACGATGATGTAACTTGGTTGAAAGGAGGGGGCGGGGTGACATGTTGGTGACCTCCTTTGATCTTGGTGACCTCATGTGATGTTTGGCCCCATTCACAAACCGCGACGGCAGACAACACTCACGTCCGGGGACCGCGATGTATTTTTATTACGGTTATCAAATGAATCTGTTTCATAGAACTGTGCAAATAATTGTCATAATTTTTTGGAACTGTTGCAACTCAGCGTTCACAGGGTAGCAATTTTGATATTAATTGTAAATTTTGATTAAGCCAAAACCTTTTTGTCTCAGAAGTAGGCACACATGGCTTCTAAAACTTGAATTTTAATACTTATTTATTATTATTATTTTTTTGGTGGCATCACCACTGAAGTGGGAGTACGCACAAGTACGAGTGGAATCAAATAGTTGTTATCTCATCATGAAGGTATGACAGGCAAATCGTGGTTATTTGAAACTTTCAAAATAGTCCCTCTTCAATACACTTTATCGATTGATGTTCAAGCATTGCTAGCCCTCCATGGAAGTAGGTCTGATCATGAGCATCTGGCTTCTACCAAGGCCTCTAGACTGTTCCCGGTTAATTCTTTGGAATGCGCACCAACTCGCTTATTACACGCTGGATACCAATAATAAAATTGGTTGACGCCGTTTGCATCCTACTGAGGTCAAAGTTCCATATTAATAGAAATATAGAACTGTGTAATTCCTACTGTTTAAAAATGTCACACTCATCATAGCAGCTATGAACATACTCACAGCCCATGCTATTTTGAAAGCCTATTTGAAATCTGAACAAACCACATGCCTGGCGATGTTTTGATGTCTAAGGATCGTTTTATAACCTAAGGTGAGCTTGGCAAAATCAACGAGAAAGTGCATTTTCCATTCTTTTTTAAGGTTTACGTGTAATGGTCCCTTGGATGGTAACCGTTAACAGCCGCCATTGTGAGCCGTGTTGACTAAATGCCGTCCCCCCATCCTCTGCTGGCCATGATTCTTCTGCAAAATGTTGCTTTTTTGTGGGCTGGCAGGGCTTTAGCTGTAGGACACACGTTACATTCGTTGTGCGTAGGTTTTTTTTTTTTGTATGTGGGATGTGTGGGTCACTAAATGTTGTTTGTTGTAAAAAATTACCCTTTTTTAATTTTTAAAATAACCTTCTTTGTAACCAAACTTGTTCATAGGTGCACCATGGGGATCCCTCATTCATAGGGTGAAATGAGGTCAAAGGTCATGTGCTGAGGTCAAAGGTCAGTGTGAGGTCAAGTTGAAAAATAGCTAAATGTAAAATTGACCTCAATTTAAAAGTGTGAAGTTCATTGAACCAAACTATTTGGTTCAGAGGTGCACCATGGGATCCTGTATAATGTTGATGAGGTCAAAGGTCATGTGCCAGGTCAAAGGTCATGGAGCGGCCCACAGTTATATTCTTTGAATATAGCGAGCGCGAAAGCTGAGAACCGCGTAATTCTAGTTTACGTTGCCTTGGAGTTGGAGATATACTGCCCTTTCAAGGTGAGGCCTACTTCGAGCTTTGCTTCCCCCCTCAAAAGAATTTACCTAAATAGAATTGCAATAATTTGATAATGTACCCATTGTATATGCATGACACTATAAAGGACCTGGTGTTATTTATAAGAATATTTCTTGAACAGCGCAGTACTGTCCAACCCTACCAATTTGTAAGCAATGTGATTTGTGCCTATTTGGTGAGAAATTTCAGTGGGTGAAAATTCACGCCTGATTATGTCTTAGCACATTTTTACATTAAAAATTAAAAAAAAGTACATCTGATTGCTTGTTTACCTGATATAACCTGAGGAAAGCCCTCTGGAGTACCCACACCCACTCGTATCACACATTGCTGAGCGCGTAATGTAGTGGTTTTCCCAATCGTCCATTTGAGTACCGAGCCGAGCAGTGAACTCCGGTGCGGTATTTTCATTGCAATTCACGGCTGGCAAAGTTCAAGGGAATTTTGCGTAGGCCTATGTGAGATGTTGGCGCACGTTGACAACGAATTCCGATCAAGTCAGGGTAACAACCCACCCCCAAGCATAGTTTTCTTCAAAATTTCGAATTTTTGGGGGGGGGGAGAATTTTGTTTTTAAAATACTTTACTAAAATAATGACTGTCACTGATAAGGCACACACCCACCAACGAAACAATTAAACAATCAGTAGTGCTACCCGAAAAAAAACCAAGCAAACCCCAAAAGGCAAACAAATCCAATCAACCCCTACCAATTTCCCAACAAATTTTCAATACAAATGTTTTTATTTATTGATTTAAAAAAAATACTTTAAAATGATTGGACCAAGAGAGCTCACATCATGCCAAATGTGGCCTAACCTAAGTTAATTAAGACCCCAGTAAAAACTCGCAAATATTTAAAAACAACAATATGCTTGAACTACGATCTCTGAGGAGCATCATTGTAAACGAAACTAAAGAACCTCAAATTTTCTCCAATTCATGATTAAAAAAAAAATGATGCTGTTAACAGTAACTGATTCAAAATAAAATGTTTGCGCGGCTTACTCGTATAAACAACTTGTTGATTTTCCCCTTTTTAGTCCTAAGCGATGAGATAGACCGATGATTTTACGCCCCTATATTTTCCAAACCGAGGACACTCAACAGTTGACCATAGTTTTTATTTACCTTGTTTTCCTTGCCAGACACATATAGGCCTAACCTACTCAGAATCTTGGTCGGAAATGTGCCTCAGACACAACTTATCTCCATTCAATCGGCTTCTACATCAGCTGATTTCGATTTCAAAACATGTTTGGTTTAATGTACACCGCTCAGCAACAAACCTAAAACTAGACCCGTGGTGACGAACACACTGCGTACACGCAGCAGGCTACGCGTATTCGGCGTATAGTTGGACCATTGCGCCACCGCGTTGCTAGGGCAAGGAATTCAAGCAATCCACGCGAGTTTGTGTTTGAATCGGTCAAACACTCTGCTGTCGTCATCTCGTGCCCTCTTAAAATGTGCATGTAATTTCCTCAATTCTAATGAACGAAAGAGGTTCTATTGAGCGATTTTTAACTATTTCTTAGATGAGATTACATTCCATAGCATAAAAAATGGAAGACCCCGAATCGTGTTCAGAACCTTGACCAAATTTATCGTTTAAAAGTTGAGTAACACATTTTACTTTTCACTTTTTGGATATGAGTAACAGTAAATAAATGCTTCGAAAAGTATGATAAAAGCCATTTTGGTCTTATTGTTGTATATATATTTATCCAGTTATTTTTCTAAATATGTTTAACAAAATTGAATTTTTGAATATTCGTTTTTTTTTGGGGACGAAAATTTAGATCTAAATCGTGCATGTGAGTTACAGCAAATAACCGTTATTATTTTTGGTCATTTCGGGGCTTTACAAATCATCGAGCTACGCGTGCAGGTTTTGATCCGCTAGTGGTGGGAGTAACCATCAATTTACGTCTCCATATCTATGCACCCCTAAAGCATACCGCCACCCCATTGGAAAGTCAAAATTTACTTATGAAAGTGCAGAGTGCACACGGTACACCATGGCACTCGACACTAGCAAAATGGGGTTGAGGGATCTGTCTTTGGGCCGATGGGGTCAGTAGCCTAGCCTGCCTTAGGTACCTGAAGGGGCCATGAGGGGCTGACAAAGGGGCTTTTGGGCTTTTGACACCAAACTTGAATCTTCCTTTTGACTTTTAAAAAATATTTTCTTTTGCAAAAACTTTAATTAAAAATCTTATTAGTAAGATTTTCTTCTGCTGTCAAAAATCTTGGAATCTTACTATATAAGATTAAATCTTACTAGTTTGCAGGTATTCTAAAGAGACGGCACGTGTGTGATATTCTGGCCCGATATTATGGTCTAAGGCCCATAACAGTTAAAATTATCTCAAGGCAGCTATTCACTATTTTCTACTTCAAATTGCCACTCTTATGTATTTTGCAATCTTGATGCAAGATAAAATAATAATTAGGTACATTTTAAAACACTTATAGTGGGGATCAAACCCACGAGTTCGTCGGATTACAAGATGAGCGCCCACAGATGCATGCCACACAAACCCGCGCCGAGAACTCGCTCCTTTTGTTAATACTTAGTAAACCATTAACGGAATAAAGAGCACACCGAATCATGAATAGCGCCGCTATGAGACGAGTTGAAAATATTGGTGAACTCCTTGATCTTGGTGACCTCATGGATGTTTGGCCCATCACAAAACCGCGAGGCACGGCAGACCACACTCACGTCCGGGGACCGCGATGGATTTTTTATTACGGTTATCAAATGATCTGTTTAATAGGAACTGTGCAAATAATTGTCTAATTTTTTTGAACGGTTGCAACTCAGCGTTACAGGGTAGAATTTGAATATACTGTACTGACCCAATTAATCCCACCGTTTTTAACCTGAAATCGGCTTGAATTTAGGGGGTGGGATTATAATGGGATCTCACCCTCACATCATGAAGCATCAAATTTACGCCTTCAGATGCTACACTTATTCCAGAGATTTTCAAGTATCAATGAGGTATGGGTTCAACAAAGACCGGGAAATGACCTGACGCATAAACATAGTTACTTTGTAAAGAAAATCACAGAAGATACTACCAAAACAGTAAAATGATTGTAACACAAATTGCATGTAATCCATTGCTTCAGCTAAAAACTCTGGGGGCTTATAACGGATCTTTTACTATTTTCCACGATTCTTTCAAAACTGGGGGGGATTATAATCGCGCATGGGTGGGCACTATACCTGGGTCAGTACGGTAATTGTAAATTTGATTTAAGCCAAAACCTTTTTGTCTCAGAAGTAGGCACACATGGCTTCTAAAAAACTTGGAATTTTAATACTTATTTATTATTCTTATGTTTTATTGGTGGCATAGACCACTGATAGTGGGAGTACGCACAAGTACGAGTGGAATCACAATAGTTGTTATACTCATGCATGAAGGAATGAAGGGCTTGAATGGGTAATTGAAACTTTCAAATAGTCCCTCTTCAATACACTTTACGATTGGGTTCAAAGCATTGCTCGCCCTTCATGGAGTAGGTCTGATCATGAGCATCTGGCTTCTACCAAGGCTCTAGACAGATCCGGGTTAATTCTTTGGAATGCGCACCAACTCGCTTATTTCGCTGCTACCATAATAAAATTGGTGGACGCCGTTTCACACCTACTGAGGTCAAAGTTCCCTATTATAGAAATATTAGTAAATGTGTAAATTACTACTGTGTTAAAAATGTACACTCATCATAGCAGCTATGAAACATACTCCCACAGCCCATGCTATTTTGAAAGCCATATTGAAAATTGAACAAACAAATGCTGGCGAGTTTGTGGATGTCTACGGATCGATTTATAAACCGAAGGTGAGCTTGGCAAAATCACGAGAAAGTGCATTTCATTTTCTGTTACGGTTTACGTTTGTAAATGGGCTTGGATTGGTAACATTTAAAATCCGCCAGTGGTTGTTGAATCAGATGGCCGTTCCATCCTCTCGCTGGACCATTGATACTTCTGCAGACAAAATGTGCTTTTTGTGGGCTGCCAGCTTAGCTGGGGGACATTTGCGCAATTCGTATGGTGCGTGTGTGTGTGGAGGTGTGTGTCACTAAATGTTGTTGTTTATTAAAAAAAAGTACCTCAATGAAAAGTTGGAAGTTCAATTGGACCAAACTTGTGTCTTAGGTGCATCATGGGATCCATCATATGGTGATGAGGTCAAAGTGTTCATGTGCTCTAGAGTCAAAGGGTATTGTGAGGTCAGTTGGAAAAAAGGACTAAAATGAAAAATTGACCTCAAGTGAAAAGTTGAAGTTCAATTGAACCAAATGTGTTGTTGGTGTATAGCGTTGCACCATTGGGATCCGTATATTTGTTGAGGTCAAAGGTAAGGACACAGGTCAAAGGTCATCATGGAGCGGCCCACAGCTATAATTCTTTGAATTATAGCGAAGCGCGGTGTGAAGGGCTGAGAACCGCGAAATTCTAGTTACAGCTGCATTGGGATTGGGAGATACTATGCCCTTTCAAGGTGAGCATACTTCGAGCTTTGCTTCCCCCCTGTACAACGAATTTACCTAAATAGAATTGCATATTTGATAATTAAACATTTTGTATATGCATGCATATAGAAGGGAACTGGTGTTATTTATGTTAAGAATATTGCTGAAACATCTAAAGTACTGTCCAAACAACTACCAATTTGTAAGCAATTGATTTGTGCCATATTTGGTGAGAAATTTCCGGGGTTGATGAAGAATAACCTCCTGATGATGTCTAGCCACATTTGTACAGTAATCTGATTGGCTTGTAAAATGATATACTGAGATAAGACCTCTGAGGAACCACCACAATACCGGATCAAATAATGTCTGACGCGCGCGTAATGTAGTGTTCAAATCGTCATTTGAGTACGCGAAAGACGGCAGTGAACATCCGGTGCGTGTATTTCAAAGCAAGTTCACGCTGGCAAAGTTCACGGGAGATTTGCGTAGGGCCTATGTGCAGTGTGCGCAAGTTGGAAACGTATATTTAGCATGTTAAAGTCTCGGGTAAAACCGCCAGTAGTTTTCTTCAAAATTTCCGAAATGGAAATAAACTTTACTAAAAGAATGTATGTCATGATAAGGCACACACACACACAAACGAAAACAATAAAACAAAGCAAGTAGGCTACCGAAAACAAAAAAAGCAAACCCCAAAAGGCAAATCAAATCCAAGCAACCCATACCAATTTCCCAGAACAAAATTAATACGGAATGTGTTTTGTTTCTTTATGATTTAAAAAAAATACTTTAAAAGGATGCCCCAAGAGTCGCCTCAAATCATGCCAACATGTTAGGCCGAAGCTACGATTAGTTACTTAAAGACCCAGTAAACAACTCGCAAAAATATTTAAAAAACAACAATATCTGCACTCGATCTCTGAGGAGGCATCATTGTAAACGACAACTAAAAAGAAATGCAAATTTTCTCAATTCATTGAAATAAAAAAACAAAAATGATGATTTAAAAAGTAAAACTGATTCAAAATAAAATGTGTGCGCTGCTTACCGATGAACAAACTGTTTATTTTTCCCCTTTAGTCCTAAGGCGAGGAGATAGGACCATGATTTAGGCCTATAGTTCCAAACCGAGGACACTCAACAGTTTGACCAATTTTTATTTACCTTGGTTTTCTTGCAGACACAATAGGGCCTAACCTACTCAGGAATTGGTCGGAAATGGCCTCAAGAAACAAATTATCTCCATTCAATTCGGCTTTTATACATAAGATGATTTCGATTTCAAACATGTTTGGTTTAATTACCCGCTCAGCAACACAACCTAAAAATAGGAAACAGTTGTGACGAACACAATGCGTACACGCAGCAGGCTACGCGTATTCGGCGTATAGTTGGACCATTGCGCCACCGCGTTGCTAGGGCAAGGAATTCAAGCAATCCACGCGAGTTTGTGTTTGAATCGGTCAAACACTCTGCTGTCGTCATCTCGTGCCCTCTTAAAATGTGCATGTAATTTCCTCAATTCTAATGAACGAAAGAGGTTCTATTGAGCGATTTTTAACTATTTCTTAGATGAGATTACATTCCATAGCATAAAAAATGGAAGACCCCGAATCGTGTTCAGAACCTTGACCAAATTTATCGTTTAAAAGTTGAGTAACACATTTTACTTTTCACTTTTTGGATATGAGTAACAGTAAATAAATGCTTCGAAAAGTATGATAAAAGCCATTTTGGTCTTATTGTTGTATATATATTTATCCAGTTATTTTTCTAAATATGTTTAACAAAATTGAATTTTTGAATATTCGTTTTTTTTTGGGGACGAAAATTTAGATCTAAATCGTGCATGTGAGTTACAGCAAATAACCGTTATTATTTTTGGCAGTTCGGGGGATTTACAAATCACCGGGCTACGCGTGCAGGTTTTGATCGGGTAGTTGGTGTTGGAGTAACCATCAAATTTGACCATTCTCCATTATATGCACCCCCTAAAGATACTGCCAAACATTGAAAGTCAAAAAATCTTACTTATGAAAGTGCAGAGTGCACACTTTAAGCACCATGGCACTCGACACTAGCAAAATGGGGTTGAGGGATCTGTCTTTGGGCCCTGATGGGGTCCAGGAGCTTGCCTTAGGGGTACCTGAAGGGGCCATGAGGGAGCTGACAAAGGGGCTTGGACACCAAACTTGAAAATTTCCTTTTGACTTTTTTAGATAATTATTTTTCTTTGCAAAACATTTAAAATCTTATTAGTCGCTTTTTCTGCTTGTAAAAAATCTTGGAATCTTACTGATAAGATTAAATTTTACTAGTTGGCAGGTATGCTAAAAGAGAAGGCAGTGTTGCTATTCTGGCCCGGATATTATGGTATAGGACCTAAGCCGTTTAAAATTATCTTCATAAGGCACTATTCACTATTTTTCTACTGTCACTTGCCAACGTCTGATGTATTTTGCACCTCTTTGATGCCAAGATACAAATATAATTAGGGTAAATTATTACACTTAGGAGTGGGGATCAAACCCACGATTTACGGATTACAAGACGAGCGCCACAGATGCATGCCACACAACCGAGCCGGCCAGAACATCGCTCGTGGTAATTACTAAGTAACACATTAACGGAATAAAGTGACACACCAAATCATGAATAGCGCGCTATGGACGAGTTGAAATACTGGGTCCAGGACAATATATTAGTGGCCAAAACTCTATCAGCAAAGAGACACTATGATGTTCCCGAAAAAGGGCACCAACCACTTTTTTAAAAGGTTTTTTGCATTATTGCAATGCTGTGATCTAAGTTTTTCAAAATGCTGTCTTTATGAATGCTTTGTATTTTCTGTCATGCACGACAGAAAATCAAAGCATGCTTATATCTCTAATGTGTAGCTTGATTCTACCAGTAGATTCTATTGGTTACACATTGGGTTTTATCATGTATTTAGCCAATCAGAACCTTGTAAGAAAAAGCTTCAAGGTTTGCACAGATATATGAAGGTTTAATTGATTGGTTCCTCAGGGTTATATCAGGCTATACATGTAATGAGCCAATCAGAGATACGGTAAAAATGTGGTAGGACCTCAGGACTTAAGCTTTTCTAGTGTCCTTGTTTCTGATTGGGGTAATTAAGTAACTAACCTTAGTCTAACCAATCAAGGGTCAGTTAATTGCCACAAAAATATTTTCTTGCTACATTATCTTGCATACATGATAAAGGGATTAGCAGCGCCGGTGGCGGACAAGCCTATTCCATATATAGCAATTACATCTCAACAAAGTCAAAAGACGTATACTCGCAATACGATGTTGTGCAAACCACAAAACCAATTTGGGTGTCTTTGCGGGGGTTCGGCGTGGGTGTTCCATGGACCACATAGGACCTTTTGTCTTGGTTCGTTATTCATAACATCCTAACTCAGAACACCTTCCATTGGATGCTCTTTTTGAGACAACTCATACGGTTTTGGAATAAAATATTCCTTGACAACATTTAAAAGATGCAGAATTTTTCGTCAAGATTCACTTTTACGTGTTAAAACCCAATGTCAACGTCTGAAATTTGGATTTCTTGGCGCCCTCCCGAGGGGCATAAATATTAATGTCACAACGATGTGATGGTGACATCTTGCTATTGCAAAAATTATCTCTGTAGCCAAATTTGTATTGTTTTACAGTTCACGTTTTTATGTACATGTACAAATAATTTTATATGGGTCTTATTAAAGTGTATTGGTTAGCCACAATTTTTTATTTGAAATATTTTATCTACGGTTTTCAATTCTCTATTGTGTTTGTGCCAGTTAGGCGCCGTGCTCATTAGATATTAAGAAAGTGAATTTGTTTTTTTGGTGTTCTCATGAGTTTTTTATTTCTTGATCCCCCTGGCTTGAAAAATCGCAGGGGGCTTTGCTACGAGTGCTGGCAATGGTCAAATGTCATCTGAGTTAATGTTCCATACTGCCAACTTGCTAGGGGGATGACACAAGTTTTACTTGCTGTTTCCTGTAACACTATTTTAATAATTATTTTGTGTTCATCCACAACCTGCAGGTGGTGGTGGCAGCCAATATATGCACTATGTAATTACTGATAATTTTTAAATTAAAAAAAAAACCGTTATGAAAAATAATGGTGTTTGCTAAGGTCTGGTGAGCCTGTTAGACCCCGACCTAGCGGCGAGCCATTAGGCGAGCCGCTAGGTAGGAGTCAAACAGGCACGCCAGACCTTATCAAAAACTCCATTATTTTTTCAATAAAGGTGTTTGTATTATTTATCGTTAAAATATACGTCGAGACAGGAACTTAAAATCAATATTATATAATTCATTAAAATTGAGAATATATTTCGGGTGTTTTGTGTCATCTGCAAGAATTGAAGAAGGAACATAGGGTTAATTAGCGTATGTCGTGTGTGTACATCTGTGTGTGTGTCTTGTGGTCAAACTGTTAACCCTTAATATATGCCGTATGAGTTCCATAAGGGTTCGATGATGTAATGGGTGGAAAGGAGGGGAGGGTGGAGAGAGAATGTGGTGACTTTAGTGACCTTGTGACCTTGTGTGACCTTTGGCCCTTCAACCAAACCGCGACGGCAGATGACACTGCAGTAGGGACCACGAGATTTTTTAAATATCTTGAAGCAGCATTACGTTTTTTTAAATTAAAAAAACACCAACTTGTGCTGTTATGTTCCACTTGGCAGGAGGTCTAAGGGAATTGTAGATCTGATCAGGGAATGAGTTTATATTGTGCGCAGATTAAATATAAAGTATTGTCTAAGGCAAGGTGCTTCCAGTTTTATGTTTGTGTGGGTTGATGGCTTATGAAATCCATTGGTTACGAAATCCCCGCCTTTTGTTTAGTTGCGTGCCGTCTAGCCAATCGGGTCGACGATCAACGCTCAGCTTGCTGTGTGACTGAACCCTCTTAGGGCTGTCCCTGCCTATACAATCATCTGGGATTGGTCACGTCAAAAAGGTTCTCGCATAAATGCCAATGTATATGTAAAACGAAAATTATCGGCGTCATACTAGCGATTCTTCGTTAGACTTTATAAATAGTTATCAACTGGTTTGCAAATGATAATAGTTAATACGAATGAAGGCGCAGCTATATGTTGTTGGTAGAATAAATAGTTGCGTTGGACCTGAGCCCGCGCCCGTCCAAGGATTATTATCGAGGGCAGCACGCAATGCATTGCTGAACTTTGTCTATAATTCTTAATTCAATTGGCCGTGTGTTTAAGTATGCTTCGTCGAATCTGGTAGTTGGTCACCCATGACTACATAGTAAATCAGCATTAAAAAATGACCGGTTCATGTTCTGTTAACTGTTCGTTGTATGACGGATATGCATCAAGTGGAATCTTGGATTTAATTGTTGGCGGGGCGGTAAGTTCAAAATGGAATTCAACGTGAATTTGTGAGGCTTTTCGTTGATCGGCGATTGTGTGCTATAATGTGAGAACAAACTTCAAGCTGTATTCTGAAGACCTTTTCATTTGGAATGCGGCGAAGAAGGAAAACTGACGGTTTTGAATGTAGATGCGTGGATGCGTGTGATTTGCCAGTCCGCCTTTACTTATGGCTGTGGATGCGGGGAACTAGACAATGCTACTAGTTTATTTATGAAGTCTATGCTTTAGCTGGTTATTTTTGGTGAGTTTCATGTTAAAATGCTATAGCTTTAGTAGTACCTTAGGTGAAATAACTAGGTAAACGCTGTCATATATTAGCCGTGTTATATAGGCAATGTCATTTAATGCGTCATGATTGGCAATTTATGAAGGGGAAGCGTGTTGTGGGCCGTATGCGATTGAATTGCGGAATCGATATGTGCATTGTGATAGTGTGCTGTGAGCTAGCTAAGTAGGCCCGTTAATAAGTTTTATTACTTTGGTCAAATTTTCTAATTCTAGTAGTTATTTGTATGATGTTATTATATCCTCGGGTTCGTGCCTGTGGGGGTTTGTGTGTGTGTGTTGTAGTCACAATATATAGCTGAGGTTGGAACAGCAGTTAAAATCAATTTTGTGCTTTATCAGTTGCATTTTTTGGGGTGTGCAGCTTGATTTTTTGCGTTTAGTTTGTATTATGGTGCGTAAATACTTAGTGAGGTATGATATTGTCTGCTTTTGTTTGTCCGTATGAAGTGGATGTGTGTGTTAACGTGTTGATTTAAATTTGTAGTGATGTGGTTGAAGTGGGTCCAAGTGTTTGTTAATGTAGTTTTTTGTATATGAATCAGGTTTCTGTGAGTGTATGATCCAAAACGAGTTCGTGTATGTTAGTTTTAAATTCTAATCGTTATTTTGCATGTGTATATAGCTGACTTGGGGTTCGTAGTGTGCGAGTTTCAATATATGGCAATTATGTGACCAGGCTTGGTTTTTGGGTGTGGTTTGTATATGGTGCGCAACTGTTGTAGTTAAGTTTTTTGATATTGTTCCTTTTGTTGGTCCGTATGAAGTGATGTGTGTGTTACCGTGTTCATTTCACATTTTTGATGACGTGATGTGGGTCAAGTTTTAGGTACTTTTTGTGTATAATGAGTTCATGTTTCTGTGGGTTATGATCCAAAAATGGAGTTCGTAGTATGAGTGTGTCCATTCTAGTATTATTTTGCATGTGTTTATATAGCATACTTTGCGTTCGTATGTGTGGGGTGCGAGTAAGAGTTTCAATATATGACAATTATGTGTGCAGCTGTGGTTTTGCGTGTGTGTGTGGTTGTATAGGTGCGAAACTTGTGTTCAGGTTTTGATATGTTTGGTTTTTGTTTTGTCTTGTATGGGATAGTGATGTGAGTTTTACCTGCGTTTATTGAAAGTCGAGCGTTAGGGTGGTCCAAGTTGGTTTGTAAGTGTAGTTTGTTTAAAGTTTTGGATGTGAGTCATGGTTCTGTGAGTTGTTATCCCAAACGGTGTTCGTCGTATTGGTTAATCATGATGCCAGTGTATGCGTCTGTGTTTCAACTTGAGGGGTTATAAAGTTAGACGTAATTTGGTAGTCTTAGCCTAATCCAGATATTGAAGGTTTTGAATAAAATCTTGTGTGGATAAGCTTGTAGATTATCGGACCCCTCACTTCCTTTTTTTTTTTACGCGCGTTTCCAAAGTTTATTCGGTCGAGGGGGTATGATCTGCCTCGGAGGGGAGTTAGCGGGTGTCAAGTCAGTGATTTTATGTGAGGCAATGTTCGAGTGGACTTTATTTTTTAGAATTTCGGTGAGATTTGGTTCGTTGGCTAATTGTTATCCCAGACTAGTTAGTTGGTGGATGAAGAAGGCATACTATTGTGGGAAGATGTGTAAATGTGTGAACCGTTGGTGCGTGAGTGGAAATTGTTTTGCTGTTACGTATATGTAGGCTCAGGAATTGTACTTGGTACTTTATTTGAGTAGTTTAGGACTTTGCTAGTTTTGGGTACTGTCTGGCGGAGTTAAGTGTTAAGTTAATTGTGGCATAGACATATTTGAGTCGACTTGTGTGTATGTAGTTTGCAATAGGAGTTTGTTCATGCTGGATGTCAGCCTAGTGTTAAGTAGATCGTCGGGAAGTTAATGGGAACCTCTTGTTCAGTGGTTTGTTTGTATTGCTAAAACGTAATGTGTTGTTTCATTGACTTGTTTCGAATGTGTCCTCCCAAAAATGGTTGTTCTTTGTGTGTCTTAATTCGGATGTTATTATCAGAATTCGTTTTGCGATAATCTCGGCTCTGATAGGTTAATTTGTTAATGAACTTGAATGCAAAATCATTCCGGAGGGATTGTGTAGGCTATAGGGTCTTGGTAGCAGTTGGTAAAGGTGTGGTTAAATCCAGGTTTGAAATTTTTAGAAGAAAGTCTTAGAAATGTTGTTGTTATTGCGTTCTGGTGGATCAGGAGCAGTTTAAGGTTGAGTTGTGGTAGTCCCTAAATATGAAGTGTGAGGTCTATAATTCTAATGCGTACATTTTGGGTATTGGGTTGTTTATTTGTAATTTTGACGGTGTTGAATTTGGAGGGGCATAGTTACAGAGTTACTAAAATTGCTAGTCTTCGTCTTGCCTGGTAGTGGTTTTTTGTTTTTGTGAGAGGTGAATATGTTTTGTTTTTCTCTACATGTGAGTTAGGGTGATATTTATCTAGTTTTTTCTTTAGAGCCAAACCTCGGAGAAGAAACTTTTTGGTATTGGTGCGTTAACATTTGTAGGATCAGGTAAGGTGTGGCTTTTCAATTAGTGAGTCATTTGGTGGCCATGGCAGTGTACCTTTTTCATAGGCTTGTGACTGCATGTATGCGTGTGTGTGGTTAAGAAATTATTTGGTGGTATCGCAATATGAGTTATTTCATTTTGGATTAAATCATTTAAGGAAATCAAGTTTTTGCCGATCTTTGATGCTCTGTTTTGTTTTTCTTTTGTGTTTGCCTGAGAAGCCAATGGAGGCATCTAAAGTGGACTATTAACAAATGCGGTTGGGAGTCCTTTACTGTATGTATGGGATATTAATTTCGACAGTGTGTCCATGGCCTCATTTCGTAGAGTTATACCGAGTTAATGTTCTGAATGCCTGTTTGCCAACGTGCAGGTAAGCGTTACGTCTCTCCGAATTGGAGATAATACTTTCTTTTTGGATCTGTTTGTGAAGAAAATCATCATTGAAATTATATATATCAAAGGACAATCGCTCTTGCAGGAATGGTTATATGGATACACTTCCCAAAATCGTATTGAATCATTTTGTCAAGGATAAACTTGTCGTTAATGTTAAATGTGGATGCATATTAATTTGTAAAGTGGAGGGACTTGGAGCCTTCTGGGTACCTGCAGAGTTCACATTATATCTAGTACTTAATCTGTCGGAATCGCATTTTCTTTTGGATTATGAAGGATCTTTCAACACACGTTTACGTGAAAGGGGTGCGCCGTGTAACAGTGCCGGTTTGTAGTAATTCTGTAATGCTGCATACTGACCGTTTTAGTGTCATGTACTCATTTATCTCTTCCCGCTTTGTTATTCGTGGAATTTGGAAATCTCCATGTACATCTAAACTTCTACAACATGGTTGGTCAAACTCCTGTTTTGCAAGTTACTTAATGAAATCAGATTGGATATTCATTCTAAAAGCATATCCTCTATTGCCATGTATTGGTTATCGTCAAGGCTACCATAGCGAATCTCAGATAACGTCGTGTTCGATTTGAATAATTTGAGTTTGAAATCATGAATTGCAGCTCTATTCTTGTAAATGTTGAATCAGTCAAAGTGTAAACCTACTTTACTGACTAAAGAGTATTCAAGTTTCAATGGCTATGTTTGTCTGGCCGTCGTGTTTGGATAGTGCACACAAAACCGATCTGCTTAACTAGCTATGTACACTATCAAGCAGAATAACGATTATGTATCAAGCAGTATTAAGTTGGACATATGAGGTGGGGAAGCCGTATAAGATTTTCTTCCAGCAATATACGAATATGTACTTTTCTACGGTATTTTGTCATCCATAAGGTGGTATTATACATATATAAATTTGTTAATTTGTGGACGTTTTGGTGGCGTGCAAGCTAAATCATTATGGTGTCGGGCGTGAAGTTAATTTATTCCAATTAAAGTATGGTATTTAGTCAATCGGGGAATTTATTACATATTTTTCATAAATTTTAAAAGGAAAGTAAAAGGTGTTACCGTGGATCTTGAGCTAACACATCTTCTCTCGCTTCTTCAAGCCTTGCGATGCGCGTTATCCTTTATATTTTAGTGTTTAATTTCTTCTCCCCTTTTTTCGATTGGCTTCAGTTCAGTACCATACTCAGGATAGGCAGCCTTCGCACATCGGGTATGCCTAAAAAATATTTTTTTATTTGATATTTTTGCTTTCAACACGCAATATCTCGTGATTTGTACTCTAATTGTCCGTTTATCCTTGCTTTTTGCATTTGATAGTTGTGTGTTACTGTAAACCGCTACTGAGTGCCCAGGCATTTTTGCTTTTTTTGCAGGGTGTAATAAACTTCGTTTGGGACCCTCTCTCCCCCCTTTTCTGGCTGCGGGGGGGGGGGGGGGGGGGGGGGATGAAGCAAGTTCCTTCAGCAGGAACTTGTTGGAAGGTGTTTTTATTTTTCCCCTTTTTGAGCATAATATGCAATTAAGTTCTATAATGTTATGATGAATTGGAAAATATATAGCTTGAAGTTAATAAGTTCCTATCTATATTTCATGCTTAGGTTGCTTCTTACTTTAAATTATATTCAGATGTTAGCTGTATGAATTGGATGGTTGGGTCACATCCCTCTCCTCATCTGTCGGCCTTATTTATGCATGCAAGTCTTTAGTTTAATAGATCCAATATTCAGCTTTATTAATGAACAAATATTGTAAAGCAATTTGAGAGATGAGGAATATCACAGATGTTCCTGTCTGTGTGTAGGTTAGGGCGGATCCTCTCTGCATCTCTGTAGTTCATGGACTATACAGGTACTTACTTATGTCTATAGTACGAATGTTCTGTTGCAAGGACTTACAAAGTTTAAAGTGGATATGATTTTATGTCCTGATAAGGCATGGGTTTAGTCTACTCCTCTTCTGGTATAGTGTTTTATTAAAAATACTGTTACTAAGCATGTCAAGAACAGATGCCTGTCTGTATATGAAGTGTTGAAGTTTGTGTCATCTCCCTCTTGAATATCTGAATTTAATAATTGCAAATTTACTATGCTAATGAGATCTAAATCTGAACCGTCAGAGGTTGTAGCTGTCATGGGGTAAGAATGGCTGATGGGTGATCCCCATTGAATAAGCGGCGCATTCTTTAATTCCTTGCAACACTGTCATTGATATTGGCAAAAATAATAAGAACTCCACAGATGCGGTAGGTATGGAATATTCATTCTTGGCGTGCTCGTATTTTTTCCACCGAGTCTCCTAGACAATGGTCCCATAGTTGAGAAGAGATCCTATTGAGGTTTTATCGTGTCTAATGGTATTTAGTGGCAGGTTTTGATATTGAAGTAGGTAAAACAGTTCAAATAACCCTTTAACACCGTTATAGCTGACCCTGGTTCTGACACCACGAATTTAAGATCTTGATACAGAGTTATTAAGGGTGCACTACCGATTGTTGGGCCACACAGGTTGGTGTCAAAAGGTTATTTTAAGCCTAAGAAGATAACATATTTGACGGCAGGTTCTTAAATAGGCTATGTCTTATGGCTATCACCAGCACTCGATTGCGCTTAGATTAAAGAAAACAAAGGCAGAAAGAAATTCCCTTCTCTTTTTATACGATTCTCCAATTTTTTAAAAAAAATCCTGTATTCAGTGAGATGGGCGTTATGGGTTGTAATTGTTCAATTGTTAACCATTTAAAGCAAAAAATGTTTAAAAGGTTCTCTGTGAAATCGAATATAAACGTTCCATGAATTTTGAATCACTCTCTTCCGGGCTGATTTGTAGTCGAAAATTAGCCACAGCAGATGGTATTATCCGACAATCACAATAAAGCTTTCGATTCAAACATAAACGAGCCAAATGTTTCATTGTCCCTTAAATAGTGACGGGACAGAGGAAATTTGCTGACTTACATGTACAATCACTACTTTGGCTGGAATCGTAATCTACAGATAAGGTAACAAGTAGATGGTATAATCTGGAGGTTCACAATAAGCTTTTATATTGAGTTATCAGTCCTTTCACTATTTATTTCTCAATGTGCCACCTGAGGCTGAGGTGTTCTAGAATTTTCCGTATTAAATTGTCATATTTAGAGCATAAAAGTGAGATTTTTTTGTTTTGGATCTTAATGGTGTCATAATAGGCCAGTCAAACTGACCAGTGCACACAAGTAGCCACTGCACCTCGCAAGTACACACGCACTGTGGCAGCAGATATCGCCTGCCTTGTGTGTTTGAAATTGCTTGTTTGGGTGGTTATCAAACAATTGTACATTAAAACCAAGGGCTTTTTAGTTTGTGGGAACCCACTGCACTATCTTTTGATTTCACACCGATAGATGCTACCATTCAGAAGTAAGGACCTTGCATGTTAAAAATTGATTTGTCCTGGATTTGGCAAGTTTTTTGCAAAGGGCATATATGATCCAAATCTAGGACATCTACTGATCACAAAAAGTCCCAAGATTTTCATTTGGGACATTGAACCAGTCTGAAACAAGAGGGGATCACTTAGTTGGAACACTTCAGGCCTAAGTACCTAATTAGTTTTAAAAGTGTTTTAATGGACTATTTATGAGCTAAATATATTTTCTTTCATTTGGTTATTTTTTTAAACCACTTTCTACAGCCCAAAGACGTACTTGGAAAGTCCTTAAAGTCCTGGTTATTCCAATTTTAAAATTATAGCCAAATAAACTGTTTAAATATGTTCCTGCTTGATCTTGTAGCAGAGGATTGGAAAGGTCAAAGAATGGAAACGTTTGGAAAAGAATGGAAAATATTACAAATAGCATTAATTTGGATGGGGCAATTTGTTTTGGTAAAAATGGCTTTTTTGTAGTCAAATCTGGAATTTATTACAATTTTTCATCAATATTTAAACGTAAAAGGTGTTACCGTGGAATCTTGAGCAGCTAACCATCTTCTCTTCTCTTCTCTCGCTTCGTCAAAGCCTTTGCGATGCGCTCCTCCTTATATTTTTTATTTTTTTAATTTAATTCGCCCCTTTTTTCGATTGGCTTCAGTTTCAGGTACATACTCGAGGCTAGGCGCCTTCTCACCCCCCACCTTCCTGGTCTGCTAAAAATAGTTTTTTATTTGAATTTTG
The DNA here is from genome assembly GCA_023653785.1 of Ophioderma brevispina. Classification (NCBI taxonomy): domain Eukaryota; kingdom Metazoa; phylum Echinodermata; class Ophiuroidea; order Amphilepidida; family Ophiodermatidae; genus Ophioderma; species Ophioderma brevispina. The sequence goes on from JAMKCH010026165.1 coordinate 32,167, forward strand.
CTTTTCACACGCGATGCCTCGTGATGCTACTCATAATTGTCGTCCCGGTTATCCTTGCTTTTTGCCGTTGATAGTTGTGTGTGACTGTAAACCGCTATTTGAGTGCCAAGGAATTTTTTGCTTTTTTTGCAGGTGTTAATAAACTTTCGTTTGGGACCCTTCTCCCCCACTTTTTCTGGCTGCGGGGGGGGGGGGGGGGGGGAAAGCAAGTCCTTCAGTCAGGAACGTGTTTGGCAGGTGTGTTTATTTTTCCCCCCTTTTTTGAAGCATAATATCAATTAAGTTATATATATGATGAATTGGAAATATATAACCTGCAGTTTATAAGAAGTTTCCCTATAAAAATATTTCATGCTTAGCTGCTCTGTGTTAACTTATTTCAATGTTAGCTGTCTGAATTGATGGTTGGGTCACAATCTCCCTCTCTCATTGTCGGCCTATTTAATGCATGCAGTCTTTAGTTTAAAGATCCAATATCAGCTTATACTGACAACATAACTTGTTGAAATCAATTTGAGAGATTGAGTGAATTCACAGATGCTCCTGCCTGTGTGTAGGTTTAGGCGGACTCCCTCTCTCTCTGCATCTCTGATATATTTCATGACAAATATACATGTCCTAATTTTTATGTCCGAATAGTACGAATGTTTCTGTTTGCAAGGACTTAACAGAATGTAAAGTGTCATATATCAGATTTTCTTTCAGGATACAGGCTTGGGTTTAGTTTCCATCCTCTTCTGTTGTAGTGTTTTATTAAAATATTTACTAAGCGGGTGTCAATACAGATGCACCTGTCTGTATATGAAGTGTTGAAGTTTGTGTCATCTCCCCTCTTTGAATATCAGAATTTCGGATAATTTTCAAATTTACTATGCTAATGAGATCTAAATCTAAACCGGCAGATGTTGTAGCTGTCTGGGGGTAAGAATGGCTGATGGGTGAACCCCATTGAATAAAGTGATTTTAATGTTCTTGCACACTGTCAGTGATATTGGCAAATAATAACCTCCACAGTTTGTAAGGTATGGCATATCTCAATTCTTGGCGTGCTTCGTATTTTTGTTTCCACCGAGTCCTAGACAATGGTCCCAATCTGTGAGAAGATTTCCTATTTTTTGGACTGGTTAATCCGTGGCTAATGGTTATTTAGTTTGCAGGTTTGATATGTGAATTAGGTACAGTTTCAAAACCCTTTCACACGTACATATCTGACTACCCTTGATTCATTACCCAAAAACCTTACTAATTTAAGATCTGGAATATCCGATTTATATCGGTGCATACCGATTGTTGGCCACAGGTTGGTGCTCAAAATGATTTAGCTAAGAAGATAACCTATTTGAGGCATTTCTTAATAGCTATGTCTTATGGCTTCATCACCAGCACTCGATTGCGCTGTAATTAAAAAACAGCGAAATTCCCTTCCTCTTTTAGACCTGCTTCTCAATTTTTTAAAAAAATCTGTATGCGTGATCGGCGTTAAGGGAGTATTGTTCATTGTTAACCATTTTAAAGCAACATGTTTAAATAGTCTCGTTTGAAATCGATATAAAAGTTTCCATGACTTGAATCAACTCTCTTCCGGGCCTGATTCGTAGTCGAAATATTAGCCCACAAGTAGATGGTAATCCAATGTTCACAATAAGCTTTTCTATTTCAACAATAAAAGAGCAAATGTTTCAATTGTCCTTTAAATAGGAAGAGGAAATTTGGCATTACTTATCAGGTACAATCACTACTTTGGCTGAAACTCGTAATCAACAGAGAAGCTAACAAGTAGATGTAATCTGATGTTTCACAATAAGCTTTTATATTGGTTTCATTTTCTTTTCACTATTTATTTCTGTTAATTGTGACCAACGCCTAGGCTGAGGTTTTCTAGAATTTTCCTTTATTTTTCAATTGCCTATTAAGAATAAAAGATGAGATTTTGTGTTTTGGCCAACTTAGATGGTGTCATAATAGGCCAGAGTCCCAACTGACCAGTGCACAGAGCTAGAGCCACTGCACCTATGCACAGTACAACACAAGGCACTGTGGCAGCAGTATCGCTGCCTGTGTGTTTTTTGAATTGCTTGTTTGTGGTGGTATCACATGGTCCCATTAAAACCCCAGGGCTTTTTAGTTAGTCTGACCCATTGCCACTCATCCCTTTTGATTCACAACACCGATTATATGCTACCAGTCAGAAATTACGGTACTTCCTTTTAATTACTCTTGATTGTCCTGGATTTTTGCAATTTTTTCAATGTGTCATATATGATCCAAATCTAGGACATCTACTGATCATAAAAAGTCCCAAGTTTTCATTTGGGGGCATCATTTACCCAGTCAAAAAAACAAGAATGGCCAAGTTGCACACTTTCAGGCCTAAGTACCTAATTAGTTTCTAAAAGTGTTAAAAATGAGACTATTTATGAGCTCAAATATATTTTCTTTCATTTTGGTTACTTTTTAAACCCATTTCTACAAGCCAAGTACTTGGAAAATTCCTTAAAGTCCTGGTTATCCAATTTTAAAATACATAAGCAAAAAACTGTTTAAATATGTTCATTTTGATGTAGCAGAGACTTGAAAGGTCAAAGAATGGAAAGTTTGGAAAAGAATGGAAAATATTACAAATTAGCATTAATTTGGATGGATTTTGGTAAAAATGGCCTTTTTGTAGTGGAAAATCATGTTTCGGACATCACCACGTTGTTCAAAATGGGTACTTAATTTTGAAAATTAAAGTAATTCATGCTTTTGAGTAACTTTTATGTAAAATATGTATTAACAGATTGAAGAAAATGAAGTGCAGCATGTTTTAGATGTCTAATTAAAGAAATAGAGCATCTCAAATCACTACTTTGTGCTGTATTTCTTTAAGTTGTCATTTGTCCAAAAAAGACCAAGTTTTGCGATATTTCTTTGTCCATAACTCATGAACTCCTTGATCGATTTTCCAAAATTCAAATGTTTTTTAAAGCATTCAACGAGTTCTTCAACATGAGTTAAACAGAATGCTTAAAATCCAATTGACATTTTGGTGTGGACAGCCCTAGTCATAATGGATGGGCATACAATATTTTGAGTGGATGCCCATCCATTATGACACCATCTAGATGGCCAAAACAAAAAAATCTTATCTTTTATTCTCATTCTTAGTTAGAATTGTGTAATTTTTGCTTTTTATTGACATATTTACTTTGTCAAAAAATATCTAAAATTCTGTTTTATTCATTTAAATAATTGCCGCCCTCTTGAAAATGTTTCAATCCAAGGAACCAAAGTCATCGCGCGGTGATCGTCACGCTGCGTAAATTGCATTTGCGTACCAACGTGAAATGCACAACGCAGTATAAGTGCGCCGCTTGCGCGTGTCATATATCTGACCACACGCCTAATGCTGCACCGCACTTCTTCTATTACCCAGTAATGGATGGGTGGAGCTTTGACCTAATCCAATCAAATTTCTTGCTAACAAGATAAACATTCTTATTCAGTGGGCGTGGTTTAACTATGAATATTCATCACACCGTTATTTTTCTCCGGAAGTGTCAGAGACCACTTTCGGAAAAAATAACGGTCTGATGAATATTCAGAGGTTTAAATAACGGTCTCTGATCGCTTTTGTAACTATAATGGACAGTTGAATAAAAGAAAGCACAATTTTATAATGACTGAAAAGAACTTAGCGCTAGACGGTATATGAGCTACAAATCTCAATCCCATGCACAGTTCGTAGCTCATTCCACCATGTATGAGCAATACACACCATGGATTTTAGTATGATTTATGATACCAGAACCTGCATGGTCAGCGCTGTTAACATGTGCCCATCTAAGGTTACTGAACTGAGTCCTTGGTAATTAGCATACCTTACCTCATAGTGATCACAAATTCAGACTTCACTATTAGCTTAAAGGCACTATCAGTGATTTGCTAAATCAGAAAATCAAAAAATAATCAAAAATCAGATTTGCATTGTCTGTAACAGGCATAGGTATCCTAACTTATCAGCAAGTAAGACCAAAAGCCAATCTAACTTATTCCAAAACTGTTGAGAGTTGAAGGATCAGCTCCACTGCTAAGGCGGATATAAGAAAGGGCCGACTCAGAGATTTCCCAATGAGGGCGGTTTCAATTTTCAAACAAATCGGATTTTTGCAGCGTATCATAATGCTTGGTCCATATACTCTCACTGGTGAAATAACTTAAGCTCAAATCGAAGTCTTCAATAGAAAATCACAACTCTGCTATAAAATTCCGGATTCGATTTTGGGATTACACGGTATCTATGGCAATGTGATACGGTGCACAAAGTTTGATGAAAAATCCATTCCATCTCTAACTTTGGAATTGAACATTTTAGGTGACTATCTTTTAGTTCTAGATGACTATTTTTATTTCTACTCAAAATAATTATAGTTTCGAAATCTCTGAGTCAGCCTTTATGTGCAATTATCGGTTTTTGTCTGTATTGCGGTAATCTATTTCCAATGATTATTTTGGGTCAGTTGCTATATTGAAAGAGGGTGTTGGCTGCATAGTCTGATCACCTGATTGCTTTATAGCACCCCCTTGTTGACGAACTCTCACCAGGTTGATATGCTTTGGTTGGTCTCTAAATAGTGATTGCAATAAACAAAACTAGATTTTGAAGTCAAAATCACCTAAAAATTGTCTTTTTGAGGCGTTTACAGGCATGTTTTTGATAGCATCATACATTGAGTTCAGGTAGCACCTCTAATTACGCAGTTCGATACTGTGCCACAACAAAGCACTCAAATTGTTCAAAAGACCTCAAATTTGGATGTTAAGGCAGGAACATAGTTAAGGGGGGACATGGTGTCAGTTTGCTTTTGAGAGTTCAAATTGTAGTTTTCTAAATTTCTGAATTCTCACAACTTTCGGGAGTATTTTACTTTTTATTTGCTGAAAATTGGACATTTCGTTCAAAGGTTATTATGGTTGATCGGATGTGTAACAGCATCAAACAGAGAAAGACGATTTCTTTGTTTCGTAATGGTTTTTCAAGAAGCTATATTTAGCTTTGTTTTTTTATTGTTTTTCAAGACAGTAATATTTAAAAGAATTACAAAAAATATTTTTAGGTAAAAGTGACCATTTAAGATTTTTTTTAATAAAAAAAATAGTATTATTAATTAGTGCTGCAGCAGAGGCCGATTTTTTTCGATAGGTGGTGACCTAATATGAACAAAGGTTGTCATATATCAAATTGT
>JAMKCH010026166.1:0-19640 GCA_023653785.1 Ophioderma brevispina
CATTTTCGCTCCTACCTTCCAAACCAAATTATCCTTTTTTTTTGCCCTAATTTCACAGGGTAATGAGAAAAATAGTAGCTTGTCTTCTCTTGATACCAAATAATGACACTTCCGGTAAAATCTGTCTGGGGCTTCTGGGGACGAGGCTATTAGCGATCGGGCAAGGACCTTTACTGGTACCACCAGACGTGTTGACAGCTATTATGCAACTTGAGGGGAAAGGGTAAATTTTCAATAGAATTTGTAAGGTAACTTCCAGTTATAGGTTTTGAATTTAAAAATCCTGTTGGGTAATTTCGTGATTACAACTTTTCTTCACATTTTTTTCCCGCCACCTGTTACCCCTTCTCTAATATTAATAAAAAAAAACCGAAGTCTAAGCAAATTGAATGGACTGTATTTAACCAAATTTCCCAGTAAAAAAAATAAAGTTAGGAATGGCTATTGTCATAATTTTTGATTGGTTGTTTATTTTTAAAAACTATTTTAAAAATAAAATATAGCAAATATATCCCAACCTTTTAAACATTTCAATTGTTTGAGTTTTGATTCAAAAATCAATCGGGATTAAGTATACCGACATTTGCACATCCTTTTTTCAGTTTTCAAGAGTTTCTTTTCTATCTCGAAAAGCTGATGAGGAAAGCTTCGGCCGAGCAAATGGTATTGTCCATGGTTTGATTGCGGTGTGTTCCTTTGTCTAGACATCCTGACTAGCTTCTTTAATCATTTGGGCTTTCCTCATTTGTTGCATCTCTTTTTCTTACATCATCTGAACGAACGGCAAGCCAAACCATTTTCTTATCTTTTCTTTCAGTGATGCAGTCATGTCCTTTCCTGCGCTTAGGGCCAAATTCATTGTTTTCGTTCCCGATGGGCTGGAAATAACCCCCCCCCCCTCAAAAACTTAACTAAATGCAATTTGAAAGCTATAAGCATGGTCTTCGGCCTTTTTATCCCCCTGGCTTAAATTATTAGGGGGATTGCATAGCGCCCAGTTGTTATGTATGTGTATGTATGTGTATGTGTGGTTCCAGTTTGGTTCGGTTTTCGTTTTTCATGTCTCCTTCCAAATCTATCCAAGTCCGATTTACACCAGACTCGGGGTTTAAAAGGTTCCATATGGTTCCCGTCATGTGTGATGATGTCAAAGGTCATGGACCCAAGGTCACGGTCATCAGGTCATGTTCAGACTGCCATCTTGCCAGGGGGATGATTGCAATTTACTTGCAGTATGTTTTTTGTCTTTGCCAATGAGTTCGGAAACATTCTTTTTTAGAGGTATGTGTACTCATATGCAAGACATGCTTTCAAATGATTTCCTTTTAAAAACAAGAAACATTTCTCATCTAGAAGTCCCCAAGTATGCAAATAAGCTAAATTTATTTATTTAATTGCAAAATTTACTATTCTACTTTCTTTTAAACTTGTTTTTCCCCTCTTGCATATCCTCTTTCAGAAATGGTTTTTACTTAATATTTTTATTCTTTATATCATATATTCATCATCTCAGGTATTTAATTATTTGATATTGCTTATGTTCTGATAGATCATGTGCACAATCAACTGAGACTTGTGTTTCCTTCCAACATTTTCCTTTTTGATTATCTGAACTGAGGTCCTGATTAAGTTATTGTACCACATCACTGATGCCACTTATGTTCGTTCCTTTTTTTATGTTTGGTAATTATCTGATATTGACTGTTTATCTGATACTGATTCATTGCCTAATACGGATATTGCACAAATCAACGAAAACTTATTGTGTTTTCTCTTTCTTCACTTTGCTTTTATTCGATATATCTGATACTGATCTGATCATGTTAAATTGATATTGACAAGTTTTAACTGTATGTTTATTATGTTCCTTCCTTTTCTGTTTAATTATCTGTATGTTTGTTGGATTGTAATGGTACTGATCATCTAGTACTGTTAGTCGGTATACAACACAAAATTTTGATCCATGCTTAATAAGAATTGTTCTTTTCTTTCTATTTTGTCAATTAATCTGATCATGTGTGATTATCTGATATTGATTGTCCCTTCTCTGATATAATTACCTGATATGATGGAGTATACACCTAATTGAACTGTGAATATAAGCCATTCTTAAAGCTATCTTGACTATTTGTACGAACTAATGCAAAGCAAAAAATGAGCCATTAATCTAGAAAAATCAAAATTGTTTTTTCAATGTGCACCTTCATTTAATTTTTTCCTACTTTCATTTTTGCCTATCAGAATTGGACCTTATATATTGAATTAGATTTCTGTATTTGACCTTACAGCCTTATCCCCCCAACTTATTTAATCTTCCATAACTTCCAATGTAAGATGGTTATTACAGCTGAACGAACGTAACTCCTCAATGCAACCTTTGATTGTAACCAAAATTGCATAAATTATCTTGAGTATACTTCTAAAAAGGTGACAGAACCCTGGCTTTCTAATTATCGGCCCGTCTCGCTCACAATCAATATGCAGCAAAATACTAGAACACATCAATACATTCAACATAATGCACCATTTCAACAAACACTCATTATTCTTACACATGTACATATTGTGTTTTCCGTCAAAAGCTTCTTCTTGCGAATTCAAAATTAATACTTAAATACAGACCTGGCAAGTTCACTCAACAATAAGTCCAGGAGACATGATTATAATGGACTTCTCCATTGAGAGGCTTTGACGTAGTGACAACACCAACAGACCCAGTTACAAACTTCAATATATACGGCATAAACAACAAGACACTGGCCTGGACAGGCAGCTTCCTCAAGAACCGTACCCAGCGGGTTGTCGTCAGGCGATAAGTCGGCCTGGTCAAATGTTAATCTCTGGCGTTCCACAGGGTACGGTCTTGGGGGCCCGCTGTTTGTTCCTGGCTTACATTAACCCTAACGCAGGCCAGATTCAATGAGAGCCAACGAAACGTGGTACCGGTTGGAAAAATGTTTCTCGTTGCCTCTTCGGCCGTCAACAACTATTTTTGTTTCGCGCAAATGACTCTCATTGGGCCTCATTGCATCTGGGCCGCTTACCGGAAATGACGCGATGTTCCTCGTTTCATCTGTGCCGTCTTCCGGGGAAATTACGCGATGTTCCTCGTTGCAGAATCTGGCCGTCTTCCCCGGAAAATGACCGATGTTTTCCTCGTTGCACCTGGGTCGTCAATACTGGCAAATGACGCTATGCTTTTCACTGCCTTCGTAAGGTTTGCCCGCAGAATGCGCAATGGCTTTCATCAGGCGGGTGACACTGATGGTGATAGCGCCACCATTTCCGATAAGCTACTTTTAATATGCATAAACGCATTCATGCAGTAAACCGGATGCTGACGTCGTAATAGCGCCACGCACGACTATGGAATTTAGCGTACTAGCGCCACTCACTACTGGCGAACATGGCTAACAAAATTATGCAAATCAGTCTGAAGTATACGCATCCATTATAGTATTTATTTAGTTATTTCTTTATTTCCCTTTCTCATTGCATTTCGCCCCTATGTTCTCGTTGTCTCTGGACGTCTTCCGTAAATCGCGTGTTCCTTGTTGCATCTGGGCCGTCTCCGGGAAATGACGTCGATGATGTTTTTTGTTGCATCTGGGCCGTTTCGGAAAATGACCGCGATGTTTTTGCGTTGGCATCTGGCCGTATTACTTAACGCTACTTATTCCCTGAGCCTTGAAAAACGGCCAGATGCAATGAAATGCAAAAATTGCTCCCTCGTTGCATCTGGGCTTGAAAAATAAAATAGATTGCCCTTCGTTGCATTTGGGCCGCGGCCCGGCCAAACGACCCTGTCCCGGGTTGGTTAATGCTCTCTACAACATAACATTCATCTGTGCGCTTGCTTGTTCGCTGACGATTGCTTTATTTATCATGAAGTCATAACACCATATACACAATACTAACTTCATGATGATCTTGATTCTCTCATCCTCTGGGAGAAAAAGTGGCTCATGAAATTTAATTCTAAAAAAATGTTTTACATTGCATATTACTCATGCCAGATCACCAAAAATATCTTAATATTCCCTTGATGGTGATGTTTTAGCCACCACTGATTGTCATAGTTACCTTGGTGTGTGTATTACCAATAATCTCAGTTGGAACAACCATATTAATGACATATGCTCAAAAACAAATCGTTCTCTTGGTTTTGTAAAGCGTAATTTTATTCTTGTAACCAAACAACAAAATTACTTGCATATAGATCACTAGTACGACCATTGGTTGAGTATGCCTCTTCAGTGTGGGACCCATACACAGCTAAAAATATATCTCATTTAGAGGTTATGCAGAGAAGAGCAGTCAGATTTATTATTAATGACTACTCAACCATAGAGCACAGCTTCATTACCCAGAAACTGAAAGAACTCACACTGGAGGAGCTAGCTGTAAGAAGGAAAATTTGCCGCCTGTGATATTCCAACAAGCCAGACAGGGGGACCTGTCTCTACCTATTGGAACCCTTCTTCGGCCCGTCCGGTGCCAATCACGGCATATAGCCATCAAAACAGCTATACTCCAATATCCACACGCAAAGACTGTTACAAATTTTCATATGCACCAAGAACAATAATAGACTGGAACGCTCTACCTGAGAACATAACTCACATCGTTAAACCAGAAGCCTTCAAAACAGCAATTCAACAACATTTTGTCAACAAGACACTTTAAGCAAGCAAGATTAAAACTACATAGCGTAGACCCCTAACCTGACCATTTGATTCCCTTGTTGGAGTGTTGGCCAGTATCCAACTCAAGACTCTCAACCAATAGAGCCATTTTCTGATATATTTTTTATACCTTTTAAATTATAGCCTACTGTTTACTGATTGGCTGCGGCCGTTGCCATGGCACCTGGATAATTACAAACAGCTCTATTGCTCAATGCGAAATTTACTGGAGTACCAACTAATGAAGTTTCATGAAAATCCAACAAAGCATAGTTCAGCTGTAACACCATTTTACATTGGAAGTCTATGGAAGGTTACATACATTCTTTACTGTCGATGGGCCCTTAAGGCAATTAAGCTTTCAGACTTCTTTTCCCAAGATGTTGTTTTCTTATTGCAATGAAGTGAGCATTTTGTACAGACTATCTGATTGTAAAAGGACATCGCCGGATAAGGAATGAAGGGTGCCCTCTATAGTTTTCATGAGAACGAATGAACTGGAAACTTTTTGCATATTAAAGCGACATGCTCGAAGTTTACCTTTTGCTGGTTTTCAAAAAATCCCACTTTACATAAATTCCCCAGAAGTCGGTTTTTGTAAAGTTATAATACAGGCTTCAATGGGTAATTGGAATTTCCATATTTGAACCCTTTCCACCCCAAGAACCACAATGCCGCGTTGCAAGGATGTGCGCTATGTTATTTAGCAATACATATGTGAGTGGCGTTCTGGTTCTTGGGGTGGAAAGACCTCATTTTTGCATTTTTGTTTTCTGGGGGGCCGGAACACTGAATGGAATTGCCAAAAACAACAACTAACTTTTTACATACATTACAAACCATACCACATCACTATGTGGTAAGGCATGCTAATCTACCAAGGGCTCTGTTCAGTAGCCTTGGATGAGCACATGTTAACAACAGCTGACTATGCATGTCCTGGGTATCATCATCATGCTAAAATATAGGGGATGTATTTGCTCACTACAATGGTGAATGAAGCTTTTGAAAACTGTCGCCATGGGAAATTGTACTTTATTAGCTCATAGTGTAGTTAACTTGCTCACGATATAAATTAGCGCGGTCCATGGGCCATTGTGTTGTATTCCTGAGTCTGCTTGGTGTGGAAGACGTTTATATATCCAATCGTAGCAGCATAGTAAGCTATTAGGTATTTGGGTATTGTTATAAAAGGGCTGCCTCATGTAAGCCTCTTTGTAGCTTATGAGGACAAAAGTCTATCTATAGTGTCATTTTTTTACTGAAAGACTCCATGAACAAAGGGCAGCTATCCAACATCTTCCGTTTACTTCATATAATAAGTATAAATGGTCATTGAAAACGGAAGCTTTGCTTTTTTCCCAGCGAGCATGCCCCTGAAATTCTCAGAACTTTTTCTCATTTTTTTCTTGATACAGTGTATTTTGGAGGATAAAAAACACCTTGCGTACATGAGAAGTATTTCAAACACCAACTCAAAATTGATGGTGAAATAACTATTATGAATTATAGAGGGCCTCCTTCTCCACTCCTTATCCGGCTATGTCCTTTGGTGATTGTTGGTGGCTGTAGTAATATGTGAGATAGCAACAATACCTTTACTTCCCACCGATTCCATTGTCTTTTCTTTACTGATAGCTCTTGTACTCTCCGTCCACAAAATTCTATCCCTGCAGTCAAACACAATCTAAACTCTCAGTACAAAAACAGAATAATATGAATCTTCAAACACCAATAGATTTGTTATGTACAGCAAACATGCTTTTCTTCCATCAAAAAGATTGAGTTGTGTGTGTGTGTGTGCACGCATGCCGTGTGTATTGTGAAGTAGTATAAGAACTGTTATATTAATTGGAAAACCTCCTTATCTTACACTTACATCCTGATCAGGCTTCTGATTCTATGTGGTAAGTAGTCTTAAACTGGTGTATTGAACGTCAGCGAGAAAAGTGAATGCATTCATCATATTTCTCCTTTCTTCAGCTATCTTTTTTAGTGTTATTTTAACTTTGCATCAGGCTTTAACTAAAAAGATAAGAAAGAAAGGGGGCGGAAGGGGTACAGTTTATACTTGGGCATCCTCTACTGTTTTAATGGTTAGTGTCACCTTGAGCTTCCGGTATCTATTTCTGGTTGTAAGCTTGCGGCAAATAATTGATTGTCTGTAAAAGTATACATTTCTAAAGTAATGACTATGACCGCGAGAGGCATCAGATTAATGTAAATTTTTCCGTATTTGAGGAAAATGCAAAAAAAACATGATTTGCCCTAAAAAATTTCAGACAGCATAACAAAAACACTTTGAATTTTCCATTACAAAATGATTTCTTATGTATTTTTTAGAAACAAGACAAATTTGTCTAGGGACGGTTTTTCATTTCCTGAAAAATAGAGCTTACTTTTCGAAATATAAGGAAAAATGTCAAAAAGGGTGATTTTTCCTGTTCTTTTCAAAATTTGGTTAAAAAAAAAAAAAAAAAAAAAAAAATGCGAAAATTAAAATCTGGAAACCGTCGGAGACGGAGGCAAAAGAAGCTAGAGAAGTACGATTGCTAATCGTAGGTGAAAAGTTAACCTTAGCCTTTACTTCGGTACTTTTGGAGTTATCTTGTTTGAAAATTTACCAAATTTTGCGAAAATTGAACTATTGAGTAAATCCGTGTTTTAGTAAAAAAGTGACTTTCACGCCATTTCAAGGCTGTTCTCTTTCTCAAATACCTTTATCTTTGAAGCTTCAAAATTGAGTATGTTGTGCTAAGTGATGAAATACATCTTTATGCACTATGAATCAACATCTTTTCCTCGGCTACTCCAGAAATCATAATATAATTGAAGATTGCGTCCCTGGTCTAATTAGGCGCTTTTGTTTACGTTTTCAATATTATTTTCGTTTTTCCAAGATGCGTTCGCTCAAACGTACATTAAAACATGCGCACGCTTCATTACGCAGTAAAAATTCACCGCTCGACGCGATGCTGGGCGCCTTGCGGGGCCTGACAGCGTGTAATGTCCTTAAATGTCCGCGCCGTTAAGACCACGTGGTTTTTAATGACTTTAAATGGTCACAATAGATGTTTAAACTCGGCTCACAGTACAACTCAGGGATTGTCTGCATTGGATTAACGGCTTTGTTGGAAACGATAGAACACAGTTTGATGTTTAAATGGTGCAAAAATCAGAGAATTCGAGTTAAACACAACAGGGCACTAGGGTTAACACGACCCTTAAGCGGTTTAATGATTTTCACTTGTAGCTGCCATATTAATGAGTCAAGGTTATGGTATGGTTAGGGTTTCCTAACGCTAACGCTGAATATTCATATGGCTAGCTTAAGTGAATAATAAACCTCAAAACATGAGGATTGGGGCCTATACTTGACTGTGTTAGCCTCCGAACAGTATGCTACATTCATTATCAGCACCATTCTGTTCAAACAATTTTTTTTTTGTTACCTTTTCATTCTCATTTTCTTGTTATTACTTCTATTATATTTCATATTTTATTGATTTGTATTTTTGCTTAGCAGAGATTGGCTGTTGATACATAGGCTTGTTTGACCCAGGCAAAATGTCTCTTTTATTTTGAAACCTTTTTAAGCATTGGCGACACAATTTTGACAACTGATATAAGTAGGGACATGTAAAGAGCTTTACACCCCCACTTTGTAGTTCTGTAAAAAAACAGAACAATCCATAATGAGAATTTGGCCATGTAGGCCTACAAAGGTCATGATTTATGTTATATAGCACCCTCTATATGTCCATTCTAGAGATCTGTTTAAAACTAGATTTTTATAATATCCTATTTGCACGCAGTGTAATTTTCTTAAAATTTTTTACAAGATGTAGTGTATCAAAGCTATTCAATCAGTTATCAAAAAATGGGTCGCTATTGATTTTTTTTGTTTATTCGGGTTTTTGTCATAAAATGAGACTTTCAAACAGCAATGTGTTTTTAAGTAGCAAAGTATTTCATCTTTTCCTACAATTTGCATTTTATAATCATATACCTTTTTCTTTAACCACTGGTATTGGTAGTGTTTGGTGTATTTAGATAGAATCATCATCATGTGACATGTTTGTCCTATTGTGGATGTCTCATCTAAATATTAATATAGCTAAGCAGGAGTCTGTAATATTGGGAGTATCAAGGCCGAAAGATGTCTTTGAATTGCACATTTTTTCATATGATGAGTATCCGGCATCATTTTAATTTCCTAAAAGGTAATATTTTTATAAGCCGATCATGTCAGATATTTTTGTCTTTGGATTACAAAACAAAAACATAAACAACAACCCCCTATTTTATAATATATTTAACATGTTATACCATGGAGGTATTATTGTAACTCCATGGTTATACCAACCAAAAGGTTTTTAGAGGCCCTTAAATTATGCCTCTGCATCAATTTCAAGGATATATAAGTAGTTGACAGCATTCCCAGTGATGCGATCAAATAAAAGGTGTCATTTATGTTTTGCCAATTAAGTTCATATCAATTCTATATTCTTCATTTTCTGAAAACCCGCCAATATGAATGACTTATACGTTCCAAGATATGGGTCATTTTAGTGTTTTGCTCTGACATTCACTTTTTATTTCATTAATATATGACCATTATCACATGGGTAATGTAGGTATATTTCTGTTAAAATTCAAACTGAATTCGCAAGATGCAATGTTTAGAAGTTTGTATATGCCATAAATCCATTGCCATTCATATTCAAGCCTGACAATCTCTGAATCTAGAAATCATGTCCCACACCACCTGGCTCTCATTGGGGAATTGATGCCTGTCCAATCTTCTAACATGGCCAGTGAGACCGAGAATGAGTTGTTATGTGGCCATGTTTGTATTTGAGAGGTATTCACACATCTTGCCTGCTAACCTAAATTATTTCCTTTCTATGTTCTGTTTTATTTAAGGTGGCTATTCATCAATACCTTAAATACATACCGGTGGCGTTCCCCATCCATCCAACCGCCATCAACACTGCACACAAAAGACCTCACCAATGCTTATGGCTAATGCAACTCTGGTGCTGCAGCATGGGGTGGAAGCAGCTATCAACCTGGCAACCCCACAGGGCAACCACAACAGCAACGGCAATGCCAAAGTAAGTCAAAAAAGGTTTGATTGCTATAACAACCAAAATATTAGAGTTCATAGGTCACATTATTTTTCCCTGCTGAGGAGTTTTGATAGCACTACAAAGTGAGTGTTATGTATGTGTAAAAAAATTGTTGTGTATGTGCATGAAAATATTTTGCAATTAATTGCTCAGATGGTCATTCCATGGAATTTCAACTAGTAATTGCACATACATACACCCCCTTGGGCACATTGACTTGTTTGATATTAAACAGGTTATTAGGTCAAAGTTCGTTAGGGTTATTTTAGGTGACCTGCCAAGACTTCTCTAGAAGCAACAGGAACCTAAATTTTTCTCATGAAACTTAACAAATCTGTGGCTTATTATATCAGCTTGTATGTTAATGGGAATCTTCCTTTGTGGTAAATGGCATGCAATTTGATGTGAGGGCAATTGTGTTTCCAGTCCAACATCAAAATGTTCTTATTTTTTATTTCCTTTCATTTTTTTTTAAATTTTTTACAAAGAAGGAAGTATATATACCCAGTTCCCAAAAGATCAAGTTTTCCTTCTCCCTAAAATTTACAATTAACTTTTAAAAAAACAAAAAAACCGAAAAAGAAGAAAAATTTAAAAAGAATTGAAAAGAGGAAACTTTGGCTCTGCCCGCAAAAGTTTTTCTTAATTCCCAAAAACCACCTTGTCATCAACAAAACTCCCTTGTTCTCAAAAAATGATGCGTAAAAAGTTGGCACTTTACTGTATTTCAAAATGTCTAAGTAAGAAATTAACACTTTACACAAGCGATTCATTCCCATAATATTCATGCGATCTTGAGGTAAATAGCTTAAGACATTAGATGCATGGGCAAACAAATAAACAAGACAAATATGCAGGAAAATAAATTTAAGCTTACATTCAAAATCAGTATCAATAGTCATTTTTCTTGTATATTGCTCTTTTTTATGACAGAAAGAGGTAATGTTTGAAATGCCTGTTTTGAAATCAAATCCGCTTACTTGTTTTGCCATTCAGGGTGAGACTCAATAGTCCATGTTTTCCCTCCTCTCCATCTGCTTTTCTCCATCTGCGCTTATGGACATCATTGAGTGTTTACGCATAGCCGTTTACCAATTTGCTAATGTTCTGTTGATGAATGTTGGTTCCATGCTCGCCTGGATAATTACACCACGTTGAGCCAATGTAGCGTTCTGCTTAACATTTCGACTGTTGTGCTTACCACGCATCTCATCTCATATTGTTTGCCTGTCTGCATATTTGTCCTTGTTCTTGTTTCATCTGTTTGCCTATGCGTTCAGTTTTAAGCTGATGTACTTCGGACCACGATGAACATAAAGAAAGGAATGAAACGTGTTGTAAAATTGATATTTTTTTACTTTAGATCTTTGAATACGTAAAGTGCACTTTTTCTGACATCATCATTTTGTGTCGCCTGAACGAATGTTCAGGGAGGTACATACTAAACCAAATTCTCTGTGTCCGTATGTCCGGTCCGTATGCCGGCCGTATGTCCGACCGTCCGTATGACTCGGTGAACCTTTTAAAAATGCTCTGCAGGCTAACCGCTATCCCCGATTTACTTACACTTGATAGGATGATTAGAGTGAGGGGCTCAATCTTATGTGTAAGCTTTGGCTGCATTATTTGCATATTCATGAATTTAAGTAGCTTATTTGCATATTTTTCAGGGGACATTTCGGCACTTTTTTGAAATGCTTCTGTGGCTAAGCCCTAATTCGATTTACTTACATTGGTAGGGTGATAGTTGAGGTGCCAGAATATTATGTGTAGCTTTGGCTGAATTATGTGCATATCATGAATATTGATTAGCTTATATTGGCCAATCAAAATGATAACCTTTCCCCGCCCAAGGATTGTGTTGCAAGTTATCATGGAGCTCCGTAGGCGAGAAGGAGTAACTTGGTGGACGGAAGCGGGTTAAAGAGTCTCGACCGATTAATGTGGGCATATTCGGACAAATCTACATATGCAAATGAGCTAATTAATATGCAAAAATACCGTAATCGCTATATTTTTGAAACGTACATCGAGATTTGCCAAAATTCCTTCACTGCACGAAAACTCATTTGTGCGCATCTTCTTTGCCGTTTGAAAGTTCCTGATACTTGCGGCTTAGGTATGCAAATGGGTTACTCATATTGGCGTAATTGCTGAATCGCTAAATTGGTACATCGGATATGCGAAATTCCTTTACTACATGCAAAACTACTATACCTTACATCTTGTGTGTGAATCATATGAGGGTGAACGGGTGGGGTGTTGGAGAGGAGGCAGGGAGGGGGGTGGAGTGTTGGGGGAGGAGGCAGGGTGGGGTGTTGGGGGAGGAGGCAGGTGGAGTGTTGGGGGAGGAGGCAGGGTGGGGTGTTGGGGGAGGAGGAGGGTGGGGTGTTGGGCAGGGGGAAGGGTGATTGTGGTTAGTGGCGAGGTGGGGTGTTGGGGAGGGGGAAGGTGAGTTGTTATAGTGCGAGGTGGGGCGTCGGGCGGGGTCGGGTGATGTGCATCTGGGTGGGTTCGGGGTGGTGTGCGTGGGGTTGGGTGCATCGGGTAAGGGTGGGGTGTGTCGGGGCGAGGGGCAGGTTGATCTCATTTGCCCTTGGTGACCTTGTGACTTTGTGTTACCTTGGTGACTTCTTGTTACCTTGGTGACTTCATGTGACCTTTGTGTACCCCAAATGGTGACCTTATGACCCCTGGTGACCTCATGTGACCTCGGTGACCTCATCTGACAACCCGTGTGACTCTTTGTGATGTTCCTTGGACCTTTTTTACTTCATTTTACCAAACCATTTGCAATTGGGTTGACTCGTTGTTACCTTGGGACGCATTCAAAATCGTTTGCCCGGGGTAGGTCAGGGTTTGGGTGGCGAGAGGGGGGGGTTGGGGTGTCATGGAGGGGGAGGTGCGTCGGGGGAAGGTGGGGTAGGGCGGGGTGGGTGACTCATGTGATTCTTGTTGACCTCATGTGACCTTTGTGACCCCATGTGACCTTTGTAACACTTCTCGCCAGTGGCATTCTCTTTCTAATCATCATTTGCCAAACTTCAATCATAAAGCAATGATCGCGGGCAACCAGCGACACTTGTGGTCGAGAACCGCCTTGTTGGAAAAAGGGGTGTGTGTTGATGCAAAGTTGTTTTTTTTTACAAGTACATGACTTTTGTGGCAGAGCCATGTTTCCTCCTCTTTTCAAAACTTTTCTTCGGAATTTTCTAAACAATCCAGTTCTTAAGTGTATTATGCCAATGAAATGTACTCATTTTAGGGGAACTTATTTTTGGGGGAACCCCTTAGGCTGGGTGGTTTATTAATTCTATTCTAACGCGGCCGAGGGGCATGAGAGGGGCAACGAAAACGTGGTACCCGTACCGGTCGAAAATGTTTTTTTCGTTTGCATCTGGGCCTTCAACAACTATTTTATGGTCGCGCAAATGACTCTCATTGGCCCTAATTGCATCTGCTGGACGTCTTACCGGTAAATGACGCGATTTTCCTCGTTGCATTTGGGCCGGTCTTTACGGAAAATGACGCGATGTTTCCCGTTGCATTTTGGCCGTATTACGGAAAATGACGCGATGTGCCTCATTGCATCTGGGTCATCTTCCGGGAAAATGATGCGTGCTTTCACGTATTTCGGACCGGTTGCCCGCAGACGTTGGCAATGCTTTTATCAGGCGGGTTGTGAACACTGTGTACAAAGCCCATAGGACATTTTTTTTAGGATTTCGATGGTCGAATAGCGCCACCATTTTTCGATAAGCTATTTTTTTAATTATGCATAAACGCATCCATGACGTAAACCGGAGCATGACGTAGCATAATAGCGCCACGCCGACTGATGTAGCGTACTAGCGCCACTCACTACTGGCCAACTATAAGCTACAAATTCATGCAGATCAGGTGCAGTACGCATCCATTATTTAGTATTATTTATTTATTAGTTTTACCCTGTTTTTATTGCATTCGCAGCGATGTTCCACGTGCATCTGGGACCGTCTTCCCAGGTAAATGGCGCGATGTTTTGCGGTGCATCTGGGCCGTATTCGGGAGGAAAATGACGCGATTGTTTTCGTTGCATTTGGGCCGTTCTTCCGTGAAATGGCGATGTTTTTCGTTGCATATGGGCCGTTATTGACATTACGCTACTTCCTGTGCCGGAAAACGGCCGAGATGCCAATGAACGCAAAATTTGGTTCTCGTTGCATATGGGCCGCTAAAAATAAAAATTAGATTGCCTCGTGCATTGGGCGTCGGCCGGCCAAACGACCCGGTCCTGGTTATGGTTAATGGATTAGCAATAAGGCATAAGAAAGTTTTAAAACTTGTTGGGATTGTTTTTTACACTTAAAAATAGTTAACTATATATTATTCTCTTACAACCTTTGTTACAGTTCCACACAGCAGTCTCCCGGTTGGTTTCAGCCAGCCTCCTGGTGGCTTTAGTAGTGATGATCTCAGTCCCAGAGCAGCCAAAGACACCAAGTCATATAGGCACAGCTACTAGCTCAGGTAAAGGAAAAACAGATGGAATTTTAATCAATTGTAAGGATATAGGGAATCTGAAACTAATGAATTTGAAAACGGCCAATAAAGCTTAAACTGGTCAGCTAGATTCCAACTAGAATTTAGATTCGGGGTTTGTTACAAGAATCTTAAGGGATAAGCAGCGAAATGGGAGAGAATAAAAAAAAAATACCAGCGGTCCCGGACCGCAAGTGCGTCGCGTGTGGTTTGGAATGGCAAAGGTCACATGGGGTCACGAGGGTCACATGAGGTCACCAACAGTTCAACCCACCCGGCCCCCGCCTTCCACCAAGTTACATCATCAAAGCCTATCAGTACTCACACGGCCATGCCAATATATTAAGGGTTAACATTTTGAACGGCCTAAAGGTCACATGTGAGGTCACCAAGGTCATGAGGTCACCAACTTGTCACCTCCACCCCACCCCATCCTTTCCACCAAGTACATTCATCGAGCCCTTACGGAACTCGTACATCATGCATATATAAGGGTAACATTTGACCACAGGACACCACACACCGATACCACACACAGATTACACAGACATGTCAACCCGAGTAATCCATATGTGCCTTCTGCAATTCTTGCAGACGACACAAACCAAGGTGGGAGGAAATGGCAATAAGTCAAGATTAAATATGATATCGTTAATAAATTATAACTACTTTAATTTTAGAACAAAAATAACCAAAATAGTGACAAATAGAAAGAAACAGAACACCACATATTTCTGTCAAAAGTTCCCTCTCTGGTAAAAAAAAGTGATAATGGAATATGACGTGACAGTAATAATGGTATTCAGTTTCATTACATTATTGTGTAAAATTATCGCCCTGTGCATCTATCAAATAAGCTTAGGGGCAGTTAATACTAATTTGGGGTATAGTATGAAACTGTATCTAATACCGAATATTACTTATTGCAGATGCAAGAAAAGGAACTAATAAAGAAGAAAGAGAAAGAAGAGCAGGAGCGCTACCAGGCCAAACTGGAAGCTGAAGCTGCCAACTACAACCCCTGGGGCAAAGGAGGGGGCGGGGCCCCTATGAGAGATGGCACAGGGAATGTTGTAGGTGAGTTGGGGGCTTGGTGATTATGTGTAGTTAAATGATAAACAAACCAAATCAGTTGTGGTTCAATACCTTGTTGTGCATCACTTCAACTGGTCTATTAGTTTCTGTTTCCAAGTAAATAGGGGAGGGTTTCGGTTTTACTTGAAGCCATTTTTTGCTAATTTATTTCATTGTTTTTCCCATTAGTAGACACCAATTAACAACTTAAAATATTTCTGAGAAATTAGCCTAAAAATTATTTAGAATGTTACTTTTTGGATGGCCATATTTTTCCCATTTTTTTATCAAATATAATCAACATTCACAAGAGGTGATCATTTATGTTATAAAGATAAAAATGCTGAGATCCTGAAAAGCTAAAGATAAATTACATGCCCTAAAAAGAACACATTATATGCCCTAAAAAGAACACATATAAAAGAATGCATTAAAGGTAGGGTTAATTATAAGTGCTTGGCAGTTCTATTTGATAGACATTGAGCGTTCATTAAAAATACAATTTGTAACCAAATATATCAAATATAATAAACGTTGTTATGTCTTGTTGCAGCTGATCTGAAACAGTTACACAATAGGAATGAGCAGATGCAGACGTCTCCACGTGACCCCAAGCTTCAGCTTTATTCACAGTTACAAGACTCATCAGGACCTGCCGCCAGTCGAGCCGCAGCAGTAGCAGCAGCAACTACTGGGAATGCAGAAGGTGAGAAGGAGCATCTCATCAAAAATGATGTCAAATGGCTCAACTAGTTTAAAAAATACAGCTTGACCTTTGTCTTACCAAGGGGGCGCTTATCATTACCCCTAATGAACTTTCGTAAAAAGCTTCCTGGTAATAATTTTCTCAGCCTTCCAGTCATTTTACTGAAAAAAAAAATGTGGAGCTAGCACCTTCACTGGAGTTTGGGTATGCTGTCAAGGTCAAAGGGTAGGGGTGGTTGCCACCCAAGAATAATTTATGGTACATTTTGAAAATAATCAGCACAGTATGGCTTTTAAACTATATGTTTATGTAAAACTAGTAAATTACCATCACTAATTAGCCATAACAGCCTTTTGGTTTCCAGAGAGGAAGGGAAGGGGTAAAGGGATAGAAGCTAAAGAAGCTTGGACATCCGTGGCGGGATTCGAACCCGGGGCCTCCGGCGCACCACTCCCATGATCAGGGATGGCAAGCCATAGGGAGTCGCTGGCCCGGCCAGCGGTGTCGACCAATATGAGTGTTGGTCGATGGACGTCATCACATCTTTTGGACTTAGTGCAGTTTCTAGCCTCAGCTCATTGAGGTTCCTTGGTGTCTGGTGGTGTAAGGTTAGGAGCTGAAAAACCAGATGAAAAAGCCAATATTCCTGCTTTTTTTAGCACAAATTTGAATTTTTACCTAACAAATCACAGACTTGATGTTAATGTGACACTATACTAGGTATGTTGGTACTATCCACAGGTATTAAAAATCTATAAGCATCGGGTGCTTTATAACAAAATTCCCGAGAGGGGGTGGTACCGTACGAACCTTAAGTGAAGCCCGATTTCAGAGGTCCTGTCTTTTGCCAGTAAATGGCAAATTTTTGATACGTTCGATAAACATTTCCAAGGTCACATGTTGTCGCATATGGAGCGCATAGAAAATCCGTAGAAGACGAGGTTCACATTAGGGTAAATTGTGTTCAAATCAATTTACTCATACCATGTACACATGTGATCTTTTGATTTGTTTTTCTTCCAGCTACCACAGCACTGCCGTGGAGCAGAGCCACCAAGTTTGCCCGAGGGGAGAGACTTCTGGAACAGAGAAACCTCAAACAAGGCAAAGAATCAACAGCTTACAATGGAGATTTCAGGCAACCAGGTAATATGCCCAACAGGATAGACCTATATTTATACCTAGACAAGAAGATTCTCCGGAATAACTAACCAGATTCCAGGCACCTAAATTAATATGAGCGTATACAGGCTGTCCTTGTCCCAAAAAAATGTTAACACCGGAAACACAGGCATTTGTAAATAATTAAAGTAAGCATGGGTCTTTGGTTGGTATGCTCTTAACGCTAACAAAAATAAGGGTTTTATTTGCCGTTTATTTATTTCAATTCGATAGGTAGAACAACAAGTATTGCTTCGTTACAAAAAGGAGCGTACAAATTCGGATGGTCCGATTTGCAGTGGTTCATTTGTAAGATGTGTGAAAAACATGATTTTGTAACCTCTACACAAATTGGGTTATTGATGGTGTTATGATTGGTAATGAACCTATTGACGATATTGACAATCCATTTTTTGAACTTCATTATTGTCATAAAGGGTTATCATTGTC
The DNA here is from genome assembly GCA_023653785.1 of Ophioderma brevispina. Classification (NCBI taxonomy): domain Eukaryota; kingdom Metazoa; phylum Echinodermata; class Ophiuroidea; order Amphilepidida; family Ophiodermatidae; genus Ophioderma; species Ophioderma brevispina. The sequence continues at coordinate 17,730 of JAMKCH010026166.1, forward strand.
TTTATCTAAGCAATTTACTTTGTCATTTTTCAAATATTAATCAGTCAGTTCACTTTCATTGCAGAGTTAGCCCTACAAAATCGCTCAACATTACCAGAATGTTAAAACCAAACCAAATAAAAACCCACAATCAGACCACTTCCTTATTGGATTCCCAGAAAAATCTATGATTCTATAGCAGAATACACAACAAAAACACCAACGTAAACAAAAAAAGAAAAGAGAAAACTTCTATAATAAGCTAAATGGACTAATAAAGAAGGCAAGAAATTGGAATGAAAGGACCACCAGTGTAGGCCATACAGAATCCACGGACCAGAATTGCAAGAACTCAAGCCAAACCATTCTATTTTAGAAGAAGCAGTTGTGATTGATTAGTGCACCGATGACGTTTGGCGTAAAACAGGTGGCAGACCCTCAAAAGACTTTCTTAAAATAGAAAAACACTGCCAAAATCTATTTGTTTTCTTTAAGATGCAAAAGAAGATGAGCTATGAAGCCAAGTGTTATTCATGTTTGCATCGTGCATTCAAGTGTTCTACGGCAGAAATGGACCCCCAAGTTGATTTTGCCCTCTCATATTTGAAGAAGAAGCCATATCTTTGGTTTACGATTCGGCATTGAAATGAAACAAATGGCAAATAAAGCTCTTTTATGGGCTTTAAAGGTCGATACCAAAACAAAGACCCATGGTCCTTTCTTTTTATCAAAATGCCGTCGTTTCTGAGTTTTAACATTTTTTTTTTTGGGCAGCCTGCAACACCAACATCATTATCATCGTTTTTGCAAGACCAGTTTGGATGTGCATATTGTATTTGGAAAACCCTTATTCATATTTATGAATTCATGAAATTAGTGAAGTGAAATAAAAGGCGTGATGCTATACCATGCTGTCACTGACTGCTCAAGTATCTTTTTTCTAAAGCAAGCTACCGTAATTGAAAAGTACTCAAGAGAGGCTTTGGTTGATTGTTTGATGTAAATACTCCTGTGCATTAGGAACACCAAATCAATCTGTAAAAAGTCACATGGTAATGTAGACTACCCCATCTTGGTGACTTGGTAGAGTTGTTTGAATAATCTAATCAAATCATCTCTCCATAAAAACACAAGGTGTATGTGCAATTTGAATATCAGGACACAAAATATCATTTTTGAGAGTGTGAGTGGTCTAATTGGTTAGAGGGTTTGCCTGTGGACCCAATTGGCTTTGTTCAAAATCTAAAGTGGGTTTACTTGCTGAATTTATTCTAGGTACTCAATTCTGGATTTAATTTGTATAGGAGCTATTGATTAAGCTGGGAATTGGCCACTCTCTTCATGTTTAAGGGGCAAATGACAGGTTGCCAAACCCGGCTTTGGAGCTCAATGGGCGACCTTGGGGAAGCGCTACCACGAGCCCAAATTGTTCCCGATTTCTTGGTCCAATTTTTAATACAGGTTTCTTTGGGATTTCTGGTTCTGTTGCCCACGAACTTTAGCACTTGGGCTACTTTCCGACATTTACAAGATTTGGGGCCAAATTATTTTTGGCAAACCCTGGCAAATGAACCATGAAAAGCCTCTCAGTACCATCTTATGTGTGTTGTCATGTTGGAGTGTAGCAACAGGAAGCTGGCTGACAATTTAAAGTTGCTTTAACTGTCTAAATTTGTTAATAAATTAAATTGTAAGGGCTGTGATACTTGGTTTGTCCTTGAAGAATGCGCATTATTATCATTACATTAACTGTTAGGTGGAAGAGAAGAAAAGACGAGAAGCTGAAGAGAAAGAGAGGGAGCAGATTAGAGGAGGAGAAAGGAGAAAGAGGGCTGGCTGCAACGCGACCCCGAGAACGGGATTGCAACAAGACAAGGAATTTGACGAGGAGCAGGAGAGGAGAGAAAACGCAAGGAAAAAAAGAAGAGGTAG
>JAMKCH010026167.1:0-37674 GCA_023653785.1 Ophioderma brevispina
TTGCGAACCTTTTTGCTCGGGCTATTCATTTTACACGCATTGCACTGCTACAGTTATTGTATACGGAAGGCTTCTACCGTGATGCGAGTACGCCCAATTAAAAAACGTTCATCACGGTAGAAGTCCTTTTACTAGTAGTAAAATGGCACTCCCAATAATTGTGTGGAAGGCACCACAAAGGGCTAAAGTTTGAACAATTTCTTGGCTTCTAAATTCAGTAAAATATTTTTGTAGGCTAGGGGGAACAGGTTAGAGCTTATTATATTTGAACGTTTATTTATCATTCTGTGTAAAATTGAAATCCATAAACAAAGAAATAAAGTCTAAAATTAGACATTATAAAGTCCTTGTTTTTCCTCTCTGGCACAAAAATTGTGCCCAGTGGACCCACCATCATTTAAATGACTGTCATGTTGACACCTAATGTACAAATCTTGAATTTCAAAATTACGGTTTGATCTTCACAACTTACATGACGTTGCCACCCTTTTTAGAAAGAAGATGATCTAAAGATTCATGTCTGAGGGGGCACTTTTCCATTTAATCCTCCCTTTTGAAAAAAAATAATGCATTTACAGTAAATTCTCCATTTTCTGTCTTTCGAGAGACATCACTGAAAATTAAAGCAAAATTAGAAAAGTGCTTTGTAATTTCAAATCTTTAAATTATTATCTACAAATTTCCTGCGAAACATTTTTTCACAGCATGTTAGGATCACACCGCAAATTGCAATTCATTGTTTTACGAGTACTAATTAGGCATTTTTTTCAGAGAAACACTATACTTGAGGAAATTAAAAATGTGGATCTCATCCTGCATATTTGAAATGTAACCAACTGTTTGACCAACAGTTACTGAATGTTTTAATCTTCTATGTAAATGAAAGTCAGTAATGAAGCTTGTATATCAGTTTTGCATATTAATGAGCTGGACTTTTGTCATTTTTCTGAAGCAATAGCCCGGTCCATTTGGTAAAATTGAACAAGAGACCTTGTTGTCAGGCCAAATAAAAAATATGGCTCTGCACAAGGAACTAGTTTTGGTTTTAAATGATTGTCCAGCACATGTAGAAGGGAAATATTTCAAAAGATGTCAATTCCTCATTTATATTAGCATTTTTCACAACCCTAAATATGTAAGTTAGTCACTTTCCCTTATTTGGCCTTATTTCAGCAGAAAAATTAGCAAATTGTGGAGCACATAAAAATTAATATCTCCTGATCGCGTCACCTGCAAGGATGATCTTTGATGTCATCTACTCCAGAAGCAAGAGAGGAATCGTTTCTATATAGAAATGAACCTATCTCAAACTTCAATTTTTCATTGACATCCCTATACTAGACATGGATGATGTAAACAAATGCATGTGTTGTCCACAACTGACTGATAATGATATGATAATCATATCCGAGAGGCGATGTGATCATCAATTTATCAGGATGTGGCAGTGCCAGTGGTTTATTTTTGGGCACAGGTGAATTCGTAATATTTCACATACCATTTCATCACGAGATCTTTTGTTTCATTTTTTGTGAAGTGTAATCGCATATCTTGCTGGCTAAATGCGTGAAATGAAACGAGGCCCTCCTCGTTTTTCACCAGCATCCATCAGCCCTGTTCACCCAACTACGGCTTTCGTTGCTGTGGTGGGCGCAAGGCTCCGGGCGCACACTACAACATAAACACTATTCCCTTGAAATACCCGTAAAAATATCACTTTGATTTGCAAACCCAGCGTAACAATATTTTGAATGTTTGATTAGTTTGGATGCTTTAAAATTTGTTGGGATTTCTAAAACTAAATTTCACATCGCTTTTATTTTTTTTACCCCAATCCACCCGTTATATCAAGTGGCCAAGGGGGGTCCCCATGCACCCCAAAGTTTATTTTTTTAAGTTACATATTTGTAAAGCTAATAGTGTCTAGATTTAGAAATTTGATGTTCCCAACGCGCAATATTTGTCCCATATAATTGTTTTGGTGATGATATTTGAGAGCCATCGTGGAATGAGGCCTAGCTAAAGCAACTGTCAAAATAAGGGTAGGGTAGCAAAACAACCATTATCCTCACTTTCATTGACCAATTGGCATGATTTTGTACCAATATATGCTAAAATTTCTCTAACAGGGGTATCAAAATAAACCCTCTCTTCGGGGACCTAATTGACATGGGGGTCAAAGGTCACAAGGTCATTTATTTTTGCTATTTTCGGCATGAATGTTTATTTCTAATGTTCATATTTTCTAGGATACTGGTTTCACCTCAGTTTTTGCTAAATGGCTGAATTGCATTCTTTGATTTATAATAGTAGTCAGAAGCATAACTTCAAAATCACATTGGTTTAATGAGTTCATTGAGTTAAAGTCAACGCACTTTGTAGAAAAAAGGCATATTAATGGTACACTTGAGGCGTAAATTTTAAATGTGCTCATTAACCAACTACTTCTTTTACTTCTTCCCTTACCTGAAGTACTACTGGGCATATATGTATCATTGGAATGTATACAACACCCAACTCTACAACTGGTCTATGACAAGATTATAATTTGCACATAGGAGGTCATCCTAGGGTTATTTAGAGGTCAACTGGGTCATCTGAGAACAAGTCAGGTTAATTGTAAATTTTGGATGTAAAACGTATTTTGAATAATCGAATGGTTTCAAGATACGACTACTACTAAAATGTTCTTCCAAACAGGATTAGTGCTGTTACTTTTTGAGTCTATAATGTTCTGTTTTTTGGGTAAAAACAGCCCCTTTTATTTTTTTTCCAACTTAACATTTGACGGGGGAAATTGCTCTTGGACGGTGTATTATCTTTGTTACTTTAATGCCAAACATCGTTGTCTGATCTCCCAAGGCTAAACACTTTACAGAAGGTCTGTACCCGTACTCATTTTCCCTTTCTAGGGTCGCCAAACAACATATCTCCAATTTTCTTGACCCATGGCATCATGATTTAGGGATATACTACCTAAGTTTTCTAATACAGAGGACACCAAAAATGAATCCCCTTGCATAGATGACCTGATGTGACATGGGGGGTCACCGGTCCACCAAGGTCGTTTAGAATTGGGTATTTTCGGTATTATAGGTCTCATCAACAGTACACATTTTCCCCCAAATTCTGGTTTTAATTCATGTTTTTGATTAAATATGGTCACATTGCTTTTTGATGTATATAAGTAGTAGTCAAAGCATAACTTTCCAAAATACATGGGTTAATGAGTACATTGACTTAAAGGTCAACGACATTTGAGGTATATGGCATATTAGGAGAGCTTGAGCGTAACCGTGCTCATTAGCTTCCCCATGATCCTTTTACCTGAACTTACTGCATATATTTCATTGGAAAGTGTATACAACACCCTTCTCTACATGGTCTAAATTGCAGTGCAGAGGTCAACCTAGGGTCATTTAAAGGCCAAATGAGGTGGCTGCTGGCTCAACTTAAGGTTAATGAAATTTGGATTTGGTAAAAGTATTCTTTAGTACTCAAATTGGTTTTAACATAAATAAATATACTACCAAATTTTTTCCCAAACAGTTTACAGTGGCTGCTAGTTGGAGTTTAAACGTTCTCTTTCTGGCGTACAAAAGCCCATTGCTGTTTTTCCCCTTCACTTTACATTCATTTAATCTTGCCTTCCGTATTTTCGATAGGTTCAAAATGGGAAAATAGTTTTATATATCAAAATAATAACATTTTACAGATGATCTATTTACTGTACTCATTTCCCTAGTTTCTGGGATTAACATAACAAACCCTTATCTCCACTTTTTCGACCTTGTCCATTAACCCGGGAGCTAACAGACATTGTAACACCTCTCAAGTAAAAAGCTTTGAGTGATTAAATATGTGACAGACGACAGGAACCCCTGAAACGTATTCTTAAAGGCGCAGCAAATGGTGCCTTAAGGAGAGGGGGCCCAGACAAAGTTTGTACAGGGGTCCAAATTTTTAAAAATGATCCAATCATGTTGAAAAAGTATACCATGTTATTGGTCTAACAACAAGGATTGTCAGGAAAGGGATAGTTGTCCTACTACAAACGTAAAGTTTAAGCGTTATAAGGCTAAAAACAGCAAAAATCAATAAACAGGGTCAATTTCAGTTGTTACAGGGGTCAAATTTAAGTTGCTCCAATTTAGCAGAAAAAAACGTGCAAATATTGATGGAGTCATAGATAAAATTAAAGAATAGTTTTGGACTGTCTAACATTCTTTAGTTACGTTGTGTAGGGGGAACAGAAGGTCAACGTCCATGCATGCAATGGGGCTTGACCTTGTTTCCCCCCTATTTTATTAAGCAAGCATTGAGACACTCCAAAACTATTCCCTATTTTGATCCTATGAGTCCAACCACTAATTTGCCCAATTTTTTATCCAATCGGAGCAACTTTAAGATTTGACCCCTGTACAACTAAAAATTGCCCCTTTTTATTGTTTTTGAGGTTTTAGCTTCTAACTCTGAAAAGTTTGGGTAGTATATAGTACAAACTATAACTTTCTGAATCCTTGTGGTTAGGACAAAAAACATGGTATAATTTCAAAATGATGAATCACTTTTAAAAAATTTGACCCCATGTACCAAATTTGTTTGGCCCCTCTCCTAAGGCACCAGTTGATGCATGAAGAATTATGGTTCAGGGGTCCCGGTCCGTCTACCTACCCATATTTAAATAACTCAAACCTTTTGTAACTTGAGATGTGTTACAAATGTCTGCTAGCTCCTGGGCTAAATGATTTAGGTACAATTTACGTAATAATTTTCTTCCACAGAGGATATCAAATGAAACCCTTGCATTGGTGACCTGATATGACATGGGGTCCAAAAATTACAACTCATAAGGGGGGTTGGGGGTATTTTCAGCGAGGTATTTTCGTATAAGTTACGTTTTCCATAAAATGATTTTCACTCGGTTTTTGCTCGCTATACAGTGTGGAGTCAATAAAAAACCCTACATTCAGGACGATTTTCTTCAAAGGTAAACGTTATTTTGCTTTCATGTTTTGCTTGGTGTTTGCCCAGAGAAAACCGCTATCAGAAGATTTTATTTATTTGGTGTCTTTCGGGACTTTGGGTCAGAAAATCTATGACAATTTTGCGGAAGCGAGACCTAAAAAATTCAGTTTGGCCGATTTTAGCCATACAATGCGGAGAGACTGACACGACCGTTATTTATACCATAACACATTATACAAAGACAATTAACACAGCAAATTTCAGATGGTATCGATTTATTTTCGACCAAAACATATCAGTTGAATATAAAATGGCTATGGTGTAACATAATTATAAGAAAATATGTTCAAAAAAATTAAATTACCATTGTTCAATCATAAAGAGTCAGTTATTGAAAATCACCCCATAATCAATGTCTCAGTGCATGAAGATTTGTCAGAGATTTTTGTTGTACATCTATAAGGTAATTATTTGCACAAATTACAGTATACTCAGTTCCATAAATTGCAAGAAGAACTAAAGCTGAAGTTGTCTGTAGATAAATCGGAATTAAAACTTAAAATTCAATATCGCACTGCTGGGTTGTTTTTCGTTGGAGGTTCAAACCATGAAATTCGCTGAACCAAAGTAAAGTATGGTCTTACACCAGCTATCTAGAAGTTCTGATTGGGAAATGAACATTTTTTACTTAGCATTTCTTTGTTAATCCTGGGATATATTTTTACATCCTTCAATTACTTTCCCAACCTTCTATTGTGTAACAATCATTTGTGTTAAATGTTTTTGTACTCAAATCACTATGAAGGACCAGTTACTCTATGTAAGCGATGAATCTTTGTTTGGTTCAATCGGCCCCCCACCAAAAACAGGATTTTTAAGTATTTTCAGCAGAATAGGCGCAACTTCTTCCTCCAAAGGTCAAATGGACTACCAACATAAACGTTTTCTGAAGACTGTTCATCCTTCTTTATAATCATAGCAAACATTTTAGCAAAAACAATTCTTAACTATTTTAGTTATTTTTTCTTCTGAATGTAGGTTTTTTTTTGACTCACACTGTATAGGTCGCATTACAATCATTGATGTACATAGTAGTCAGAAGCGTAACTTCAAAATCATATCGGTTAATGAGTTACATTGACATAAAGGTCAACGCACTTTGTAGAAAAAAAACATATTAGGTATAGCTTGAGGCGTAAAAATACTCACTAGATAACTTCGGCTCCTCTTACCTGAAGTACTACTGGACATTTAGTGTATCATTGGAAAGTGTATACAACACCCTACTCTGAACTGGTCTATGACAAGATTATAAATTTGCATTGATTTTAAGATAATTCATCAAACAGTATTAGTGTTGATAGTTTTGAGTGTATAAATGTTCTCTTTCTGGAGTAAAATTAAATTTGATACTTTTCCCTGTACATATATTTTGACAGTTTCAAATGGAAAATAGTTTTACATGCCTCAAATCCGTAAATGTCATTTTTGCCATTTTTCAAAAATCACGGAGCAGACCCTGCCTTGTGTTTAGGGAGAAAATGCTCCTAGATCTAACAACACAAATACCACAACCTCCATTTTTTGGAGTGATCGTCAAGTTGCTAGTCATTTTCCTCTAGGCACGTAAGGGATATATAGTATCCGAATGATAACCCTTCAAAAATAGGCCTAACTGTACTCACTTCCCTTTTCTATATTGCAAATAATTAAATACTGAGAAGTTCCTTAGTACATCCATTTCATTGGAAAATGTCCTGCTGTAAGTCTAAAATACCTGACTCATTTTGAAAATCATGGAATAAGCTTCCTGCGGCTTAAAATTTCGGGATGAAATGGGATAACATTATGCACTTTCGCAATAGTTTTTGAGGGATCTAATTTTGCTAAAATTAATGTAAATTTGGCAAATTTTCACATACATTTGGCCCCGATATAACTTGCTTTAGTAGATTACCTGGATGATTTAAGACTAATTTTATTCCCCTAGCTTGATTGACTTGGTATGTCACTGCATGAAATGTGATTGTGAATTTCATGTTTGAAAAGGGCATGGTCTCCGAAGTCACATCTGATGAGGTGGGTAGCTGGTTACCCTGTAGAATGAAAAGAAGATCTACCTATAGGCGTCAGCTCTGGGAGCTAATAGAGGCCATCCAGCAACATGTGCGTGCATGTGGTGGGCGGGGTTGCCCAAGGCCACCACCGAAAACTTGATTTGACGTCGGGAAGGGCATTCAGTCACTTAACATCTTTTCTCCAATAAATCTCACCAACTAGTATTGCCGAGGTGAGAGTGTATCCGACAACCCCCGTTTAGCGGGACAAAACACAGATTTAAACTTTGGTTTAACCTAAACTTATTTGATGTGTCAATAAAAAATAGCCAAGACACAAAGGACTATATACAGTATATAATGAGATTGGCTTTCACACTCATTATATGTCATTTAATACAATTCTTGACCAATTACACTGAATACGGGGTTCGTTTGTATCCCTTGGAAGCAATATGAGACGAGGGGTATTGAGAAGTGAGGGATGGGGTGTGGCAAGGGGGGAAGATGGGATGTTGGGAAGGAGCAGATGGGGTGTTGGAAAGCCTTAAGGGATGGTGGGTTGGAAGGAGGAGCATGGGGTGTTGGGGAAGGGTAGATTGGGTGTTGAGAAGGGGAGATGGGTGTTGGGAGTGGGTGAGATGAGTATGGGAAGGTGGTGATGGAGTTAGTGGGAAGTGGGAGATGGGGTTTAGGAAAGGATAGGAGGAGAGGGGTTGGGAAGGGGGGGATATATGGATGTTGGAAGGGGAAGAGGGCTGTTGGGAAGGGAAGAGGGTTTAGGAAGGAGAAGAAAAATGGGTGTGAGAAGGGAAGATGGGTATTGGGAAGCGGAGGGAGATGTAGAGTGTTGAGAAGGGGGATAAGTGTTGAGAAGGCGGAAATGGTTGTTGTGAAGGGGGATTGTGGTGCTGGGAAGGGGTGATAGTGTTGGGAAGGGGAGATGGGTGTTGGGAAGCCTTAAGAGATGGGGTGTTTGGAAGGAGGAGACAGGGTGTTGAAGGGGTTTAGATGGGTGTGAGAAGGGGAAGAGGGTTGAGAAGGGAAGATGAGGTGAGAAGGGGGAGATGAGTGTGCGAGGGGGGAAATGGGTGTTGAAGGGGAGATGAGTATTGGGAGGGGAGTAGGTGTGGGAAGGGAGAGATGCGGTGTGCGAAGGGGAAGAGGGGTGTGGGAAGGCTGGAAGAGGGGGGTTGGAAGGGGAAAGAAATCTAGGGGGAGGGGAGGGGAGTAAAGAGGGGTGTTGGGAAGGGGAAGAAGGGTGTGGGGAAGGGGAGAGGGGTACTGGGAGGGGGATAACGGATGGGGTGTTGGGATGGGGAGAGGGTGTTGGAAAAAGGGGGAGATGCATGGGTGGGTGGTGTGGGAAGCCTTAAAAGATGGGAGGAGAGACGGGGTGTTGGGGACGGGTAGATGGGTGTGAGAAAGAGAAAATGGGATTGTGAGAAGGGGGAGATGAGTATGGGAAGGGAGATAGGTGTTGGAACTGCCGGGAGATAGGTGTTGGGAAGGAGAGATGGGTGGTTGGGAAGGGGAAGATGGGGGTTGGTTTGGAGGTTATGTGAGTGTTGGAAGGGGGAATGGGTGTTGGGAGAAGGGGGAGGAGATGTGGTTTTGGGAAGGGGGATTGGGTTGTGGGAAGCGGCTAATGTTGGTTGTAGGAAATGGTGTTGGAAGAATATATGGGTGGGGAAGGGGTAACATGCAGTGTTGGGAAGAGGAGAGGGTGTTGGGAAGGGGAGAGGGGTGTGGAAGGGGTGCAATGGTGTTGGGAAGTGGGGCATGGGTGTGGGAAGGGAGAGATGGGTGTTGGGAAGGGGAGACTGCCTGTGTGGTTGCGGGAGATTTTAGGTGGGAAGGGAAGAGGGTGTTGGATTTCAGTAGCTCATTGCCAGTTCCAATACATGAGTTTAATCCAGTCACTGTTGAGGAGGTAACAAGGTTGATATGTCCCCACTCCAATAAGTAATTAACATATATTCCCGGGGGGGGGATTTATTGAGCTCCAAAAAAAGAGGGAATAGATGGAAAATGCTTTCTCCGCGGATTCTGGAACCGAAAAAGGGGTGGTGATGTAAATAAATTCACAATAATCAATGTTTTCTAGTTAACGCTAGGGGTATCAAATTCAGGTAAAGATTGTGACTGCCTCATTGAAAAAAATGGGAAAATTACGTTTTAACAGTCAGTAATAATAACCCTGCAGTGTGCAATTTTCTTACAGTTAATTTGTATAAGTGTTATTTTCATCATCTATTGGTCTTTAAAAGTATAATTTTATTCACGTATTGAAAGGCAGGTCCCGCTAGGGGTATAATTTACCGCAAATTGGTCCGTTAGGCCGGACGAAAAAAGAAAACCCTGTTTCTACGGGCCGAAGCGGACCTTTTCGGGGAAGTAGGTCGGTCGGTCGGGCGATTTTGTATTTTTTTTTCTTTTCTGAAGCTCAACAAAGTGGTTAAAATAGCCCTCAAAATCTGGAAAAATCAAGAGAAAATATGAAAAAATTTTTTACAAACAATTTTCTAAAAAATTTTTGCAAAATTGATAAATTGGGCTAAAAAAAGGCTGATTTTACATGATTTTTGGAAAAAACTAAAAAAAAAATCTACAAAACTGAAAAATCAGGGTCGGTAGGGCCCGTAAAACAGGGGTTTTTATTTTCGTCGCATTAGGGGTCGGAATACATTATATTTTTCTCCATTCGTAAAACGGTTATTTAATGAAATACAATGGTCCGTGAGGATATATTTTCACTGAAAATTGGTCCAGTTAGGCGTCACTTTCAGAACCCATGGAACGAGCATGAGTACCAAACAAACCACTGAGAACATCCCCCGGACAGATTAGACCAACTTAGACATGTAGTTGACATCCGCAACAATAGGGGCCCGAATTATTTTATAAAGAATTACGGTATTTTAGACCTCAAACTCAAGAAATTTTCAAAGCGGTTCTACCGGCTATTGAGATCACAACGATTGTATTGTCTTTCTTGGTATGGAAAATAACGCATGTTGGCGAGTGACCTCCGATTGACTGACAAATGGAATTGTAATCTTCCAAGCTGCCACTTCCCTTTTCATGTTATCCCTCCCTGTTTGAGGAAGGTATGGAGCTTAAAAAAAATCAACAGCTGAAGGGTCTGCTTGGACATGCCCAGCATTCTTTTGCGATTCTAGCCCAGTTACGTTCGTCTTCACCAATTAGACAGAATCATCAAAACATGGCCCCTTTTGGCTGGAGATATTGGATTTGCTAGGGTTGTTTAAAGCCCCCACTTTTAAAGTTCATTTGTTTTTAAAAATCGAATGCCCATTGTGTCTCTAATTGCTAGTTTTAGGTCTTATCAACACCATATATTATGTTCTTGGTGAAAACAGGACACTGAAGCATTTTAAGCGGGTCTTGAAGATGCATTTGCGACTTTTCTGCGCCTAAAAACGTCGGATCCCGAACTTTTATTAGTTAAAACAAGGCATAAACATCATAATTTCTTGACAATACGACCCGTTACGCTTAGCCACTTACAGGGGTCTTATTACAACATGTTCCAACACAACAGTGAACAAATAAAAAGCACCTGTGAGAAAAATAGGGGGCGCTGTTGTTACATTTTGAAATAATCGCTGATAGTGGGCTTTAAGGTCATTACATAGTGATATGACGCTTGCCACTCAGCGGCAGCGCTTGGTGTACGACAGCTTGGAGGATGAGTATTATAGTCAAGCTGCGCTAACGCTTCAACTACGTCATCGAGCGGCACCGCTCTAAAGTTGAACTCAAGTCAACTCAATGCGATTTGCCGCTTTAGGAAAAGCGGCAGCCCGAGCGGCAGGGAGATCGATTTATCGGCTTGACGCTTTGCCGCTTGGGTCACCGCTAGCGATTCTGACATGATTGCGTAGTGACGTAAATTTCATCATCAGAGCGGCAAAGCGGTAAGCGGCATGACACTATGTAATGACCTTAAAGTTCATTACATATAGTGGCATGCCGCTTGCCGCTCAGCGTCAAGCCGCTTTGTGTACGCCGCTTGCAGGATTGAGCTATTATAGTCATGCGGCGCTGTCGCTTGAACTACGTCATCGAGCGGCACCGCTCCAAAGATGAATTCAAGTCAACTCAATGCGATTTGCCGCTTTGGCAAAAGCGGCAGCCCGAGCGGCAGGGTGATCGATTTATCGGCTTGACGCTTTGCCGCTTGGGTCACCGCTAGCGATGCTGACATTTGCGTAGTGACGTAAATTGCATCAATCAGAGCGGGCAAAAGCGGTAAGCGCCATTACACATTCAATACCTTAAAGGTATTACTAGTGTCATGCCACTGCCGCTCAGCGGCAAACCGGTTGGTGTATGCCGCTTGCAGGATTTAGCTATTATAGTCATGCGGCCGCTATCGCTTGAACTACGTAATCGAGCGTCCACCGCTCCAGAGTTGAATTCCAGTCAACTCAATGCGAGCGGCAGGGAGATCGATTTATCGGCTTGAAGCGGCTTTGCCGCTTGGGTCACGTACCGCTAGCGATTCTGACTGATTGCGTAGTGAACGTAAATTGTGCCCCATTTTGGTCGACCAATATATAATTTTTAACACGTACTCTATGGGGCTATACCAAATCACGTTTTTAGCTCTCGCATCAAAACGGATTGAAAAAAATTCGGCGCGAAACCTTTTACAGATGGGGTTTTGGAGGAAGGCCAATCTATCAAGATAAAACGCATATGCCTAATTCGGGCCATCCCCCTTTAACTTAAATAAAATTATCCTCTTAATTAGGCCCCAAGAGTCATTGCTTTCAGCGAGTCTTTCACACTAACTTAAAGGTTCTTCTTTTCCTAAATTCTATAACATGATTGAAAGTCCATAAAAATCGCACAAGCCTGTTTTTTTGTTTTGTTTGTGCATCTTTTATAATAATGCATACCATACATTATTCAACACTTAAATTAATAAGCTGAAAAAGTAACCACCTTCAAATTATTTTAATAATAACAAATGCGTCTTTAATGAGGGTGCAAATTACAATAGAAAATTGTTACTTTTTGTCATAAATATTTATTCAATCAGCCAGTTTATACATACAAAATTATATTAAAAAAAATATACCACATGAGTCTGAGCTTTTTTTTTTCTTGTCTTGTAAAAAAATTCATTCATATGCCTACTATAGCAATATTGGAGAAGGCCTATGTAAACCTTTCACCTAATGGTGGTAATTATTAATGTGATTTTAAACTTTCACATAACACAAAATATGGTCTAATTTTAATGGCAATAAATTTTAAATCAATTGGTATTTGTTATTTATAAAATCCTAGTTTATTTTTCTTTTAACATCCAAGGAACAGCCAATTCTTGCTGGTAGTTTATATGGTACAGCCCATTTTTTAATCTGCAAGGTGACCTATGTGCTCAAGGTGTCGCGTGTTTTTGCATAGAGGGCTGTAAATCTTTAAACACACACTTTTGCTTGAAGTAGGCTCCCTTGAACTTCCTTGTAATATCTTCTTTTGGTTCTTCCCATAATTATCTCCTGTAAAAACTTTGCCATGTACTTGACTTTCAATTAAACCTTTTGTGTCAAATGCTAAGACTGCATTATAAAATTTTTGTGTAACACTCATTATGTTGCTTTGCAAAGGCGGTATACATAGTAATCACGAGCATATTAATTTCTCATTGTCCCAATTCAAATTAAGCATGTTGTTAAGAAAGGTCAATTCCACGCAGGTCCATGCATAATATGCATAAATTAGACCCAGATCAAGCAATATGTTATATAAAGACAGTCATTCCACAAACGCCGATGCAGTACCATGCATATGGGTACACCCTTGGACCCAGATCAAAATGTGGGGTTTGCCCTTGGTTGCTGGTTCTAAAAAATTCAGACCTCCACAAGGTAGAACAATTACTGGGGACGAAAAAGTGAACCACCTTGCATGTATTCATCCGCATGATAAATAGTCCAACATGTGTATTACTTTGGTGGCAATTCACTGAGGATGTTTCAGATTTATCTGCTTTTCAAATCAATTGTCAAACAGGAAGGGTCCTTGTTATGTAGAATGGTGGGTAAGTCACAACTTTTATAACAAAATTCACAAATACTTCTCAATGAACTCGACTAATATATAACCCTTTTCACCAGTGTGCACTCTCAAGTAGGCTACTTGCATCCCACTTATAATACTACACAATCTTTTAAACGACTTTTAACAAAATCATAAAATATTGTTAAACAACACATGTTCACATTCAGTAAAAAAAAAATGTGACAAGCCACACGGTTTTACATCATTCTGCAGCATTGTTTTTTTTACCTTGGCCACAAGAGAATAGAACAGTGCATGGCATATAATTCATAGTAAACCTTGGCTCCAGATAGCAGTATAAGGCAACCTATGATTGGTTGTAATTTCAGTTTGAATTTAGGGCTGGATCAACACGTTCAACAGTTTAAGCTATCACTAATTATTAGTGTTATTTTGAACCATTGTGTGAACATGCATGCGTTGAATGAGCTATAAGCAAACCACAGCCACCCACACTCTCCTTTAGCTGCAACTGGTAATGTGTGTACAGTACACCTGGTAAAAGGCACAGGGGACTTATACACTGTGGAAGATATTGGTGGCAATACAGTAACAGACTACCCTTCGGGCAGAAAAAAGCGGGGCTTTCTGTGAGAGCATGAAATAGAAATAAGGGGGTCATTCAGTGACATTTGATTAAAAATGGGAGGCATCAACTTGCTCACTAGACAAAAAGAAAAAGGTCTCCAACTCCTACACGCTCGATTACCGACAAAGGAACCCTGATGGCGAGTCTAACTGTAGCGGATCAGAGTCAGAGGTTGGTTCGACCACATCCTCACCCTCATTTATACGGAGGAAAGTGTCCGACAACGCTGCAGAGCAACAGGCTGACGATACTATATGTCATTGCATGCAGGTGACATGCAAGAATTGGGTGAGACAGAGGAGGTTCCCACCCAAGGAAAGGACGATTCCACCAAAGGGTCAGTGGAGCTCGGTGAGCCATCAGATAAACCAACCCTAGCAAATCCACATCTCCAGCCAAAGGGGCCATGTTTGATGAGTCTGTTCTAAATTGGCGGAAAGACGAAAATACTAATGTGCTAGATTAGCAAAGAAAGATGAATTGTTGGGCAACCTCAAGCCAGACCCTTCAGTTACAGAATTTGTTTACAGCCCCATCTTTCTCAAACTGGGAGGGATAACATGAAACAAAGGAAAGTGGCCGCTTGGGAGGATGGCAATTCCATTTGGTCCATCCGCGAGGATTTCCTGAGAGCATCCATTCCGTTGATTAGAGCTATTGAGAATCAAAAGAAAGCAGGACAGTCAGATGAGTTATTAACAACTGCTGGCAGGTTATTAGGGTGTGCGATTCAGAGGCTCAAGTTTCCATTTTTCGTCAACGACATGCTGAACCTTTCATCAAAGAAGGATTTTTGCGGGATGTTAAACCGTCAATTGGATGTTTGCATGGGGATGAATGGACCTCCAAAGTTGAACAGGAAGAAAAAAATCAACAAAGGTACCTACAAGGTGGTTAAAACCTTCAACAAAGAAGCAGGACAGAACAAACAGGGCAAAGAAAAAAAGTTTTTCAAGCCCAAAGTCTCGCCCAAGCTTCAAGAACAAAAGAAGGTGCAACAGCCATTGCTACCACCAGACAGAACCAGTTGCCATACATGCTTACGAGGTCACACGAGAGCAGACCGCTTCTCAGTTCTTCCAAGACATGATTAAAAAACAATTCAATTGTAAGCCATGCAAAAAAAGGAAGAAACAAGACACACATCACTGTTCATCCCGTTTCGATAACCAGCTGTTACAAAGTAAAATATGCGGGACGCATAAAACATAATTATTGCCTGCCAGTATGGCAGACCCTGAGTTTTACAGAGAACCCATACAATTCAAGCCTCCCAAACAGTTAAGCATATCAAAGGATCAACATCTCATTTGCACCCAGGAGATAAAAAAATCATGATTTCAAAAGGGGTATTAAAAAGGGCGAGGCCCACTCAAGGCCAATTCCTGTCAACAATATTTGTGGTTTCAAAGTAAGTCAGTTCATTCTTCCCATTTCAAAATGGAGTCGATTCACTCGGATTCAGCATGTCAAGAGTTTGGCTCAAAATCAAGATTTCATGATTATATCGACTTGAAGGATGCCTATTTCATGATTCCGATTCATGCTTCGAATGGGAACTAAGGTTCGAATTGAGGTTACCGCCCAGTTTTCAATCTAAAAATACTAAATCAGTCAGTTCATTCTTCCCATTTCAAAATGGAGTCGATTCAGTATGTCAAGAGTTTGAACAGCCCCCTCGTACTACGCCACAAAGGGGGAACACACACAGCTAAGTTGTCCAAGCTAGCAATCACCAGCTATCACCATGTGGAATTGGTGCATGCCATCGAGAGAGATCGTCCTAACAGCTTTTCATGTCCCGGAGGTAGAGAATGGAATAGCGGACAGACAATCCCGGGTTTTCAACGATCGCATAGAATGGTCACTGCATGAAACAAGTATCTTAAATGCAATCTGCAGTCAAATGCAAATTTATCCGACAGTGGATCTGTTTACTTCAAGGATAATACAAAGTCGATCCGCAGATACATGGCGTGGAAACCCGATCCGGAAGCAATAGCGCTCGACTTGTTCTCAGTAGAGTTGACAAACGAACGAGGGTATCATTGAATTTCCGCCCTTTTGTGTCTTGCCTCGCTCGGGTGTTGAGGAAAATAAAGGAAGATGCAGCAACAGCCTTGGTGATTACCTCCATAATCATGATAATCGACCTGTATTAGAACCCTATCTATTGATTCTGCACAAGGTAGCAGATGTGGATAGGCCTACAGGTACTCCACTTGAATTTGGATGTGTCTCTTTATATAGTTATTGATGGCCGTAAAGAGCTTTTTGTTTTTCCTTCTCCGTTTCTCCCTGTTTGTTGATATTGTTGGTTCCGGGGGGGGGGGGGGGGGGGGGCACTTGTATTTCAAAGGGTATATGATTCCTGAACATGGACTTACAAATCCCCCTAAACAAATATTTCCACCCACTAAAACAGATAACCGTAAACAAGTATTTTTTTGTCCTGTTTTTTGCTAACACTAAAGAAGTATTTTTATCACTTTTTGAGTCCCTAAAACAATAAGCAAATGCATGTGTCGTTAATATACACTTTATTATCTTGCTTGCTTTACAATATTGTGATTTCTTTTATATCTCTGCTTTTTTGAGTATCACAGGGCCCCAAACACGTACATCACAATTTCAAGGTTAAGAAAAAAATACCCTTTCCCACATTGCGTTTTTGACACCCTAATCAATGTACACACGCACATCGCCTGTTGGAAAAAATAAGAGCCCCTTTCAACGTTAAGCGTTTTCTTGTTTCACGCTTCATATCTAACCTTTTGACTACAGTGCCCAACAAGAGTTAAAACAAGAATAACTGAGCTCGGGTAGTTTGGGTAGTTTATGCCTTTTGTATATAGTTAGTAAGTAGGTCAGTTTTAAATTAGTCTAGGTTTTACTGACCCATCACTATGACCTGGATTTCATAGGCCTGTCCCGTATACCCCCGCGCCCCCCCCTCTGTAAAACACCTCACTTTAAATTGGCCTCACCCTATTTACTTGAAAAAACTCAGATTTTCTTATCATAAATCAAAGATTGCCCACTAGTGATCAAAACACTATTTCGTGCTGTGACAAACTGTTACAAATACTTCTGCTAAGGTTTTTACTGATGTTGAAGACTGCCCTAGGAATTTGCAAAATTTGCCTCCTTCTTTGATGACAAAATAGTAATTACGTGTCGTGACATCGATGAGTCGCCGACTAGGTTTTTCTTTTTCTGTTAGACCCACCTCCATGATAGGTGCAATACTCCTTTTTATACAAACTGTCATTCAGGTGTGAATGAGGAACTGTTCACAGGATCATTATGGAGTCTCTCCTCAAATTCATGTCTAGCAGATCCTATTGCCAACATGCTGCTTAAAATGTTGCAATGAACTGTTAACATGTAATTACTAAGACTTGTAAATCTAAGTTTATCTTCTGGTGTTTTTTCCTTCCTGTGTCTATAAAGGTTCTCATGTTACTCCTCTTTTGAAAAATGTACCTAGACAAGGAGAACTGTTAGGTAAATTTTAGAACCATTTCTAACTTATTTTTTGTTTCCAAGGTCCTTGAGCGTGTCGATCTTTTAAAACAAATTGAATGACTAAACCTACTAACCGGGTACGGCATGATCGATTTATTCCAGCTCCCAGTCGGCTATCGCAAGTTTCACCACTCCACCGAACTTGCTATGACTCGTGTCATGAAACATCTCTGCTGTGGTGCCGTAGACAACACAAAAGACGGCGCGCTACTTCTTTTAGATCTTAGCGCTGCTTTTGATACCCTCGACCAAGATCTCATGTTGCAAAAGCGTCTCTCCAAAAGATTTGGCATTAATGACACAATCGCATTAGCAGTGGTTTAATCATACCTGACTGGGCGCTGTCATTGTGTTTTATTAATAATGTCCCTTTCACCAAACACATGTTGTGTTGCCGTGTTCCACAGGGGTCCGTGTTGGGCCCATTACTGTTCTTTTGTAACATTTCTTTCTCCTGTCGAATACATCATTAATGCTCACAATCTCCAACCAATGACTTATGCTGATGAACACCAATCTATGCTATTTTCAACCTCTGACATGCACCATCCGTTCTCCCTCGGACATTAGAAAACTGCATTTGCTGATGTAAAAGCATGGATGATTTCAAACAAACTGAAACTCAATGACAGTAAAACATTCCATCTGTGATTATTGGAAACTCACCATTGAACCTGCACCGAAGGGTCTCGTGATCTGGGATTTTTTAATCGACATAAGCTTAAGTTAGTACAATTGAACCGTCATATCATCACAAACATTGCCGTGCTGCTACTCAAGCCATTGAAAATCAGTCACATTCGGAAATAATCTTGACATTGCTCAAACAGAACGTCTCGTTCATGCCTTCATTACAAATCGCTGCTTTGATCGTTGCAATTCCCTTCTTTATGGTCTCCCTAACTCTCAAATTGAAAACTTCAACGCACCCAGAACACAGCTGCTCGTCTCATCACATGTGGAATGGGTGCTGCCATCGAGAGAGATCGTCCTAACAGCTTTCATGTCCCGGATGGTAGAGAATGAAAAATAGCGGACAGACAATACGGGTTTTCACGATCGCTTAGAATGGTCACGCATGCAAAAAACAAGTATCTTCATGAATCTGCAGCAAATGCAAATTTATCGCAGTGGATCTGTGACCTAAGGATATACAACGATGATCCGCAGATTACATGGCGGGAAAAACCCGATCGGAAAGCCCATAGCGCTCGACTTGTTCCAGTAGAGTAGACAAACGAACTTAGGGTATGCATATTTCCGCCCTTCTTGGTTCTGACTCGCTCGGGGGTGAGGAAAATAAAGGAAATGCAGCAACGCCTTGGTGAAGCCTATAATCATGATAAGCGACTGTAATTAGAACCCTATCTATGATTCTGCAAAAGGTAGCCAGATGGGGATAGGCCCGACAGGTATCCACTTGAATTTGGATGTGAGCTTTATACAGTTATGGCCGTAAAAGAGTTTTGATGTTCTCTTTCCTTTGTTGATATTGTGGTTCGGGGGGGGGGGGGCACTGGTTATAATTCAAAGGGGGATTTATTGAGGGAAAGGATGCAGTGTGAACATGGACTCACCCAAAATGGACCCTAAACGAAATTTCACCGACTTAAAAAACATACCCATAAAAAGTATTTTTGTTCGGTTTGTGCTACATAAAGAAGTATTTTTTATCACTTTTTGATTCCAAACAAATTAAGCAATGCACTGTGTCGTTAATAAACTTACTTATCTTGCTTGCTGACAATATTTTGCTTTCTTTTAACTTCTCGCAATTTGGAGTATCACACACCAAACACTACATTCCAATTCAAGGTTTAAGAAAAAAAACTACCCTTTTCCACAATTTGTGTTTTGACACCCTCATCAATGTACGCACGCAAATCGCTGTTGGGAAAAAAGAGACCTTTTCACCGTTTTCTTGTTCACGCTTCCTATCTACCTTTGAATACAAGTGCCCCCCCCCCCGGTTTTAAAACAGGAAACTGAGGCTCGGGTGGTAGTTGGTTAGTTAGTGATGCCCTTGTGTATATAGTTAGTCCGTAGGTCAGTGTTAAAGTAGTATGAGTTTATACATCACTATGACCTGGATTTCATAGGCCTGTACCACCTCCCCTCTGTAACACTCACTTTTAATGGCCTCACCTAAATTACTTGAAAAAACTCAGATTTCTTATCATAAATCAAAGATTGCCCACTGTGAGCAAAAAACAAACTATTTCGTGCTGTTGACAAAATGGGTACAATAAGTATGCTAAGGTTTACCTGATGTTGAAGACTACATGATCTTGCAAATAAATTTGCCTCCTTCTTTGATGACAAAATTAGAAGTTAGTGTCGTGACATCGATAGTCGCACTGGATACTAGGGTTCGGTAGACCTCCGTGATAGGTGCAATACTCCTTTTACAAACTTCATCAGGTGATGAGGAACCTGTTCAACAGGGATAATTATGGGTCTCCTTCAAATTCATGTCAAGCAGATCCTATTCCAACATGGCTGCTTAAAAATGTTGCAATAGCACTGTTACCTGTAATACTAAGATTGTTAATCTAAGTTATTCTTTTGGGGTTTTCCTGTGGCATATAAGTGCTCATGTTATCCTCTTTTGAAAAAAAGTAAACTGACAAGGAGACTTAAGTAATTTTAGACCAATTCAACTTATTGTTTGTTTCCAAGGTCCTTGAGCGTCTTTAACAATTGAATGACTACCTAAAGGCAAATGATCTTTATGCCAGATCCCGGTCAGCTTATCGCAAGTTTCATTCCACCGAAACTGGCTAGGACTCGTGTCATGAACGATCTGCTGTGTGCCGTAGACAAACACAATGAAGCAGCGTACTTCTTTTAGACCTTAGCGCTGCTTGATACCATCGCCAAAGATATCATGTGGTAGGGTCTATCCAAAGATTTGGCATTCATGGATTAAGACAAGCATTAGCGTGGTTTTTAAATCAGACCTGATGGGAGCTGTCAGTGTGGTTGTTTATTAATAATGTCCTTCTAACCAAAAACACAGTTGGTTGCGGGTGTTCCCAGGGTCGTGTTGGGCCCATGAATGTCATCTTGTACCATTTCTCCTGTCGAATACATCATTAATGCTCACAATCTTCAAAACCAATGTACTTATGCGGATGATACACAAATCTATGCTATTTTCCAACACTCTGACGCACCATCGTGCTCTCAAAATTAGAAAACTGCATTGCCTGATGTTTAAAAAGCATGATTGATTTCAAAACAAAATGAAAAAACTCAATGACAGTAGAAAACAGTCCATCTGTGATTATTGGAAACTCATCCATTGAAAACTGCACCGGAGGCTCATGATCTTGGGATTTTAATCGACAATAAGTTACAATTGAACAGTCATATCACAAAAATTTGCCGTGCTGCTACTAAGGCCATATGGAAAATCAGTCAAATTCGGAAATACCTTGACTTTGCTCAAACAGAACGTACGTTCCATGCTTCATTACATCGACGCTTTGATAGTTGCAATCCCTTCTTTATGTTCTCCCTAAACTCTCAAATGAAAACTTAAAAGCATACAGAAACAGCTGCTCGATCTCAATCATGGAAAAAAAAATTTGATCAATATCAGGCATTTTGAAGAAATCCATGGTTACCAGGTTGAAAATCAGCCATCTCTACGATTATATGACTTACAAAGCCATCAAATGAGTCAATCAACTGCTTCTAATCAGAACTCATCAACATTACATCCTCCCCGTTCGCCACTCCGTTCTCCGCAAAAACAATACCGTGTTTCTCCACGATTTTCAACATCAGATGGACATCGTGCTTTTGTTGCAGCTCCGACATTGTGGACAATTACCGGCAACATCCGCCATACTACCATCCGCGTGTTTTCAAAAACCCACTTGTAAAAACCCATCGGATTAATTCATAACAGTCATTCTTCCATTTGCAATGTATTATCTATTGCTGTTTTTGTAGTTGTTAAGAGGTAGCTTAAGATTGTTATTTAGTCATCATGTGTTTATTTTGTTTGTAAAGGGCATAGAGGAACCTTCTGGTTTTTATGCACTCAACCATCTAATATTATATTATTATTATTATTATTAATTATTATTATATTGTCATTTCTATATTTCATATTATGTAATTCTTTCACTTTCAACATCAATTGCCAACAGATTGGAAAAATGCTAAGGTTGACACCTATTTTTAAGTCTGGGTGATGCATGTAATTAGAAAATTATAGACCCATTTCAGATATCTCAAAGATTTGAAAGATGTGTCATACTCATTGTTATAATTTCCTAACATCACATGAGTGCCAATCGGGTTTTCGAGCCCAATCATGCAACTTGCTACCACTTTTACTTGATTTCATATCAAGTTATGTATCACGAACATGATAAAGGTTTTGCAAGGGAGTTATCTGTTAGTTGAAAACGGTACAGTGATACAGTGAAACATGAACTTTAATCAAGAAACTAAAAAGATTATGGGATTCAAAATAATGAGCTGAAAATGGTTCAATCATATTAAGTCATCGTAAACAGGTTGTTTTGTCTTTGATTCTGTACATCAGATTGTAAAAACATCGATATAGGTTTCCTCAAGGAAGTATTTTTTTTAAGGTCCTTTACTTTTTCTTCATGAATTAAATAAACTCATCCAAGCTCGTAATTGCTAAAGTAATTATGTGCAGATGATACATCTCTTTAGAAAATCAAGGATCCCGATTATTTGGAAAATATTCTTAATAACACCTAAAGGTTATGCTAACTGGTTCTGAAGAATAACTAAAGATTAAAAGGAAAAAGTATATGGGTTGGTTCACCCTCATATTGTAGTAAATTTAGTAATTAGTGTTCTTAACTATGGGCGGATAAATGGTCTTGAGCATGTTAAAGAATAGAATTCAATACAATCAGTGTACTGTAGGATCTCACTTTCAATTGGACCCCACATATCATACCATTTAATCAAAGTATTTCAAAGAAAATGGTATATTTAGACGTGTTAATGTTGGGTACCTTCAAAGTATTCTGTCATGCTTAGTAATGCATTGGTGTTGCCTCATTTTTATTTTGTAGCAGTGTTTGGACAAAGTTCTAAAACCAATTTAACTAATTAGATATCGCAAACAGCACAATAAGCTTGCCAGGATTATTAAGTTCTGATCATCTTACACCAATGATGACATGTTAAAGGAGCTTGTGGTCCGGACTCACAAACGGATGGGATCTGCTGTGTACTGTTGGATTTCAAAGTTTACAAATATGCACCTACTTACTTGCGTCTTCTAATATTAGTATACGCTTCTCAGATTCATATATACAAGATATAAGGAAAGGGGCCTCTCCTTAATTATTCCTAAGTATAACTCAAATCCAGGATAAGTAACATTTTCATTACCGTGCTGTAAAGCTGGAAATAGTATCCCATCTGATATAGAATTAATATCCATAGTACCAATATTACGTACCTGTTTTCAACAGATTTGAACAATTTGTCATTTCTTTTAAGTTCATTATCTCTTTTAATGTGAAGGTTAAGTAATTTGTATTACAGTTGATTTGTTGTGCAGATCATTAAAACTTGATAACTGTATAACAAAAGTGATAACTTAAACAGGGACCCTCAGGGAGAGAGTTTACTAATATGATGAGGCTACTCTGTATAAATCATTTAAAAAATAAATTAAATAATGATTAGGTTATCTAAAAGGAAAAGAGGTCATTCATGAAACTGGGACTCAAAGTGCGACATTTGATTGAAAGTGTCAGATCTGGATCAAATGAGGACCCTATTTGATTACACGAATATTCATAATTTTTATTCTGTAGTTTTGAAATTGGAGAGCTTAAAAACTAATTAGGCATTATTGATTCTGAATAACTTGAGGACAATTCAAGTCACGAAAGTAAGAGAGAAAGTAGTAGTAACAGGGACACCGTGGGGACACCACACCTATTCGAGGTCCTCTTTTCAAAAATATACAACTTGTGATATGTGATATAAATCACGCTTTAATTTAAGTCTTAACATAATAAGTCTTATGGCATAACATTCATAGAGGAATATTGTACCAAAACTGGGTGTAAATAGGAAGAAAGAAAGTGTACGATGTACAATGTATACCGGTACATCTGACCGAAGCTGATAAGGTTTTATCTATTGCTTCTACAGCCTGTCTAAAAAATGGTACAATCAAAAACCGATTTTTTTTTCAAAAATTTATTATATCTTCAACATAAGTAAGTCGTTTTGTAAATCACATTAAGAGAAAGATAGGCTTTCCAGGATTTTTTGTTTCATATCATTTGCTTGTTTCAATCGAGAAAATAACTCCATTTAAGTGCTGGGACAAAAAAATAGAGTTTGTGCCACTTTATGGTTGAGTGGAAAACGGTTGAACGAATTTGTGCACATAAGTTAGTTATTCACACGTTGAACAGATATGAAATTCTTTAAAAAGGGCTTATTAAACTGACTAAGAAAAACTTGAAAGATACGAAAACAGTTACGTAATGGTGGAAGTTATGATCAGTAAGTTCTGGCTTAAGATACAGTGAAATAAACATTAAGACATAATTGTTTTGTTAGAAGAGACCATGGTCGCACAGCCGGTGTACAGCACCTGGAGGAGAGAGTTTATATGGTTTTGAAGTATCATGAAAAACGCAAATTCCTACCAACACTTTGCTTCCAAATTCAAATTTATTGACGTCCACAATTAGTAAATGCACAAAAGATAGTGCCAAATTTTAAAACAGTTCTTGGATTGGTTGTGTTTACATCTTCTGGCATGATTTAACAATACCAATTTGTAATAAATTCAATTTCCATTTCATGACGTGCAATAACATAATATGATTTGTTTTATTTAGAAAGAAGATATTATCATGAACTGTTATGTTGACTATAAGCTTGTGTGAATTAAAGTAGACTTCTTTGTTTACTTTGTCAAGTTGCAATCTTTTGTGAGCGTCAAGACAGCATGGCATAAATGGGGCGAAGCAACTCTGCCCACCGGCTCTGCCATTGGCATAAAAGTGGCACAAATCGATTTTGGTACATCGCTAAAAATTTGATTATATCCAAAGCACATATATGAAACAAACCACTGGAAAGCCCTGGTCTTTGGTCGATATAATATTATGCCAAGTAAAGAATGACTATTGAAATTTCATATTAACCAATTTTTTTGATTGTACACTTTTGAGACCAGGCATATATACATGTAAGAATGTAAAAATAAATAAAGACCGATGTAAAAAGGTCCTGCCCCCGTGTTAAGACCCTTGAACTTTCAAGAGCGGCAAGAGTGCTGGTTATGATGATATAAGCTCTAGAGTAAATAATATATATATCACGTTTATTTAAAGCCGCTTGCCAATGATCTATCTCTCTCTCTATCGCTCACTCTCTTCTCTCGCTCTACCTTTCTCTCCTTCACTGGCATCGCCTACAGCCTTAATAAAAATAGCCAAATATTCATATTTTCAAAGATCCTATCACATTTCATTTAATTATCGTCCTATTTACCGCTTTTCTCCCCTTCCCTGCTTTTCCAAAACTGAAACGCCGTAATATAAAAGGTTCAATACTTCTTTCCCTTCAAGATCTTCTAATCAATACAGATTAGAAAGAAACCGCAAACCGCCTCTTCGTCTTATCTTCATATCTATGATAAGATTTCATCCATCTGTCTAAAACCTTCCATAATGGCAAATTCTTAGGGTACGATATCAATTCTTCTCACCAGCTTCATCATACGAACAGTGGCACTCCCTCGGCTTTTCTTTATATCCTCAAGATAAAACAGCAATTTACAATTTTGACTTCCACTCTTCTGGTCTCCCACCTATTCAGTAAAATGAGAATATATTTGTGTTTGTTTAATATTTTTATTTTTTTTATTTTTTTTATCTTTATTAAAACAATAATGGTGAGGTGTGTTCACGTTGCAGGAGTTCTAACACCAAGGTCTAGTCGATAATATGATTTCCTTTGGACAATATATTGTTCGGGGAAGAAAACATGATCTGATTTTAGAAATGGTCTCATCTGTTAGAAGATTATCCTATTGGATGGTTTATTTCCGTGTTGATGTTATTTAGTAGGCAGTTTGGATATTTAAGTACAGTTTTTTTTTTTTTCAAAAAACTAAAAAATTTCACACGTAATATCGGACTCAAGATGCTGACACCACGAAGTACGATCTGTCAGTTGATAGGTCCGAGGGCATACGGAATGTAGACTATACCTAATAGCTGAAGGCGCCGTTCGTTACATTACAAACAATACGGGATGTTGTTCAACGCGTCTGGTAGTCGTTAGAACCGCGCACGGTATAATATGTGTTCGCGGGCCAGCCCAAACCCCACCTCAAAATGTACCAGACGTATAGCCCAGGCTTACCAGGGGTTCAGCAGGTTATGCTCTGAATAGAGGGGCCTACCAGTGTCGGTCCCAGAACGGGTTAAGTGGATTCACAGCAGCGACTCGAGCTTGGACGCGAGGCCCGGAGACAGCCTGGGTGATGAACCAAGGGGACTATGGTGTATTGGCCTGATAACTAGATATAACCAGCATTAGTCTTACCAGACTATGCCGCTTGGCAGTCCAGCGACTATAGATCGAGCTAGGATATGAATGGGGCTTGGAGAAGTCTTGGTGAACAGGGTGGTGGCTCCGTAAAGACAGTTTCTATTGTTTGAGATTCAAGTTGCAACGGGCATGCAGAGTACCACCGGTCACGATATGAATAGAATTAGGAATGTATTATATCGTCGCCAGCAATCAATACGGTCGTATTCACATTTGAGGTTATTGCAAAATTCCCGCCGTACTCGTTCATAGAGTCTTCTTGCCACCAAAATGTGAGGATGCCTATAGTTTAATTACAGAGATTTTGTCATTCCTCAAAATCATTATCCGTATTCACATACCTGTCGTATTTTAAAATAGCCCACCATTTTCAATTTACACGTGTTTGATATAGCGTTCTAGTTGCCGATCCAAAAATAAAAGATTACACATTACCGGGCGTTGCAGGCCACAAACGTTCGCCGTACAGACTAATTTTGAGTTATTTCCATTGTACTTCGTAAAACAAGCTTCACATCGTGATTATTTGCGCCACTTTGAAAAAAACTGTAATATGCGCTATTTGCCCATATTATACATTATTTGTGATTTACATACAGACTTATAACCTTGGTAGCCTAAAGATAATTTAATGCATTTTTACGGTGGATTTATGGTAATATTGGATGTTTTAAACTGTTTCTTCAAAAAAGTAAGTCAGATGTTTCTTTTATGCTTCGTAACGTATTAGACAGGAAAAGTTGCGGAGATTTGAAAATTGAGATTTTCTGGAACACGAGGGTTTGCTGTAAAATAAGACAGTATATGATGTGGGCGACGTTGCGAATAGTAAGTGGCGCACATAACCTCGGCAGTTGAAAGCGCCGTTAAACCAACAAACAAACAGGTAGTTCAACGCAGATTAGTGCTAAAAAAACGTTTTTTTGGGAGAAGATAACCAATCTGAGGCCCAAATTCCTAAATAGGATGTCTACCGCTATCACTAGCACTCGATAGGTTATATAAAGGCAGAAGAAATTCCCTTTTTTATAAGCTTCTCATGAATTTATTTAATCCTGGTCAGTGATCTGGCGTTATGGGTTGTAATTGTTCAATTGTTACATTGTAAAGTAGTCAAGCAAAATGTTAGTGTCTTTTTGAATATCATAGAAACCGATTCCATGCTTCATGAAGACGTTCTTTTCTATTGGATGTTTGTAGTCGATATATTAGCCAACAAACAGATGGTAATCCGGAAATCCACTTTAGGCTTTGTATTGAGTCACAAGTTCTTTCATTGTTGTTATTCAACAATAAAAGAGAAAAATATGTAGCAAGAAATTTGCTGATGCATTCACTGCTTTGGCTGAATCTAATCGACAGATAAGTAACAAGCAGAATGTAATCCGACGTTCACAATAAGATTTTATATTGAGTTATCAGTTCTTACTATTGTTTTATTGCTTTCATTTGAATTGGGTTCCACATGAGGCTAGGTTGGGGGGGTGTTATAAAATTTCTTGTTCAATTGTCATAATGTTAACCTGAATATTCCGACAATTATTTTTCTCGGAAGTGTCCAGAAAACACCTCTACACATGGAGGATAGCGGGCTGGCGCACCGTGAATAGTCAACGATTAAAACCGCAGAAGTTGCATTTGCCCTGAGCAATTGTTCACTTATGGTCAAGTAAGGAATTTTGTTACAATCTGTGTGGAATATGTGACCAGCAGGTATGCAGTGTGTCCTCCATATGAAGAAGGACCAAAAGGCAACTTCTGTTGTTTTCAATCGGCCGACTCAAGACGCTATCCATGTGTAGAGTCAGTGGTCCTGAGACCACTTTCGGAAAAAAATTACCGGTCGATGAATCTCATAGGTTTAAAAAAGGTTTTCTCTGACAGCTTTCGTAAATAAAATGGACAAGTTGAAAACAAAAGAAGCACAATGGATAACTAGACAACTCCAGGAGGAATAGTCCCCGTTACGTAGATGAGTATATTAACTTTGTTTGACCCTTAAAAGATGGCTCTTAGAGCGGGGTTATGGTGGACCACTTTTGAACTTCATGCTGCCTACAAGATGGCATGCTATTAGGTAAATTAGTCTTTAATATTTGACCCTAGATGACCCTTTTGACCTTGACCTCATATTGGGCACATAAGAAATAGAGCTTTTTCCCAGTTGTTCTTGGAACAATTACATTAAATATCTACTTTTGGTTAATGAGTTATAGCGTTGTTGCATATTAATAGATCATGTGCATATCTCTACCGTGACCCTGGGGCCAATATTCTGTCACATGATTAGTCTCGACATTATCCGCAATTTTTGCACAGACATCACATATCCAAGTGTTATCGATTTGAAGATTTTATAGCATTGCATATTAAGGAGATAAATGCCGCCATTTTGAAAGGTTAATGGAATTCCGATATTAATTCTGTGGACAAGCTGTAGACTGACCAAAGACGATGCTAATGCAGATTTTTAGCAGAGTTTTTAGACGCACCTTATCTGTAGAAGAGTAGGCTTCAAAAGATTTAGTTTGTGTCCTCTGAGTGACCCCTACGAGAGGGAGGTAAGGTTTCAAAAACTATTGTAACACTGATGTAAGCTTGGTCATGGTTCTTCTGCCCGATTTTGGTCAATATCGGCCAAGCCGTTTGCAGAAGAAGCAGGGAAGAAGGCCGAAGAAAAGCGATGGTCGGAGAAGAAGAAGGCAGAAGGAGAAGACTAAACAGCATAAGCGAAGACTATGCCCGTTTCACGGGTAGTAATGATTGGAAAAAAAAGGGGTTAGATATAATACCAAAGATTAAGATGTCCGCCCGGTTGATAATCGTCTAAGTATACAGTTTACTGTTGATAGCCATCCCATGTGTATGGAGATAGGGGTTCGCTCCCCGAGCAAGATAAATGTTCAGCAAGTGTCCTTAAATGCTATGTGTTGGTTATGCTTCACTAATGTAATCTACAGTTAAGTTGTTGTAGCATGGAGATCAGTGGACTAAACTCTGTAGCAGGGATAGTGAAAAAATCTCAAATTCACCAGATTCACATTTTGAAAAAAAAAAAAACACAAAAAAACACCATAAAATTAAAAAAAAAAAAAAAAAAAAAACACAAATTTAAACCATCACGAAGAAACATGCATAAAATCATACCAAACATTGTATACCTTTATTAAAATACTCCGTACACTAAAATGTCGTTTGGCAATAGACAAATAATGCGAAGCGCGTGTCTAGTTAGACACAATGTTTACGTCTATTATTTGCAAGACATGTCAAAATGTTAGGTATCTATCACGGACGTAATCCAGACCGTATTTTGAGTGGGACTCCGGGCCGGAAGGACATCTAATAGCCGAAACCCCGGTGGGCGCGCGCCCCGAATATAGTCGAGTGGGTTAGAAGGGGTGTTCCTGCACCCCCCTGAAATAATTTTCTAATCGATAAAAATAATCAAATAATTAAAAAATCCAAAAACTAAAAAACATATTTAAAAAAAAAAAAAAAAAAAAATCACAAAAGGTGTCACACGTTCAATTTTTATGCAAATTTATGCAAATTAGTTCCCATTACAGAGAAAAATACAATGTTTCGATATTATCTCAGCCAAAATGTTGATAAATGAACAAATGTGTTAACTGGGCTATGGTTCGCGTTTGTCAAAGATCAGATGGAAACCATGAAAAATTACCGATCTTTCCATCGAGACATAATAGCCAATTAGGGTTGCCATAGCTAAAAAGCATTTTGGGTACTCTTGGCAATATTCCACCTACTGCCCAAATAAGAGGACGCCACCTAGTTTTAGTATAAAAAGGGAGCCCAGGACACTCGGAAAGAGGACCCTTAACGATGGCTCTTAGGCGGGGTTACGGTGGACACTTTTTGTCACTTTTCATTGATGCCTCAAGATGGCCTAGCTATGTGGGTCAATTAAGCTTCTTTTTATTTTGACCCCTAGATGACCACATTTGGCCCTTGACCTCATATTGTTGCAAATAAGAAATAGGCTTTACCAGTGTTTCTTGTGAACTACATTTGACATAAATATCTACTTGGTTGATGAGTTATCGCGTTTTTGATATTAATTAGCTCATGTGAATATCTTACACGTGACCCCTGGGGCCAATAATCTGTCACATGATTCGTCTCGACATTACCGCACTTTTGCACAGACATCACTATCCAAGTGTTACGATTTGAGATATAGCCATTTTTGCATTATAATTAGATAATGCCGCCAGTTTGAATGTTACTGACTTCCGATATTAATTCTGGTACAAGCTGTATACAACTGACCAAGCGAATGCTCATCAGAATTTTTAGCAGTGCGCCACCTTATCTGTAGAGAAGTAGGCTTCAAGATTTAGTTTTTGACCTTCATGGACCCCTACCGAGAGGTTCCCAACGGTCAAACTATGTACACCCTGAGTCGCTTGGGTCAGTGGTTCGTCTGACCGATTTTGGTCAATATCGGCCCAGCGCTTTGGAGAAGAAGGCAGAAGAAGACAGAAGAAGAAGGCGAAGAAAAAAGCGAGGTCGGAAGAAGAAGAAGAGAAGGAGAAGACCGTAACTAACAGCATAAGCAGGAATACTAGCCCAGTTTCACGGGCCATAGTAATGTGCAAAAAACGGGGGTATACATAATACCAAGTATACCAAGATGTCCGCGGTTGCTTCACTCGTCTAATATACAGTACTGTTGTAGAGCCAATCCATTGTTATGGAGAAATCAGTGGTTAGATCCCGAGCAAGAGAAATGTTCAGCCAAGTGTCTTTAAATGTATTGTGGTGGTTATTGCTTCACTATGTAATATACAGTTAATGTTGTGTAGCCATGGAGATCAGTGGGACTAACTCTGTCAGCAGGGATTAGCTGAATGAAAAAAATCCTCAAATTCACCAGATTCACATTTGAAAAAAAAAAAACAAAATATCACGGTGACACAAAAATAAGACTTTTCAATGAAACGTCACACAAAATTTAAAAACCCTCAATGAAAAACATGAATAATAATCATTACCAAACATTTGTATACCTTTTATTAAAATACTCCGTACACTAAAAAAATGGCCGCGTGTGCCCCCCCAATATAGACAAATCATGCGAAGCGCGTGGGTTATGTTAGACACATTGTTACGGTCTCTTATTTGCCAAGACATGTCTTAAAATGGTACGTCTTATAACCGGCGGATCCAGACCTGATTTTGGCGTGGGACTCCGGGGCGGAAGGACATGATAGCCGAACCCCGGTGGGCGCGCGCCCCGAATAGGCGAGTGGGTAGAAGGGGTGTTCATGCACCCCCTGAAATAAACATTCTCATCAATGTCACTATATAAGAAAAAATGCGTAGAAAACGATGAAACGATTAGCTATGTTTTAAAAAAATAAACGGTGTCCCACGTATATTTTATGCAAATTTATGCACATTACGCCCATATCGCATTACAGAAAAATACAATTTTCGATATATCTCAGCCAAAACTGTGGATAAGGAACAAATGAGGGTGGTGGTAACTGGGCCTATGTTTCGAGTGTCAAAGATCAAGATGGAACCATTTTGCAAAATTACAGATCTTTCCATGATGACATCATAATATGCAACTTGAAAATTCATGAAATTTACAAAAACAAAAAAATTCCATATTTGGGTATATGCTTGGCCAATTTTACACATACCTGCCCAAAGAAGATGACGACCGACACCTATGTTTTAGTAAAAAAGGGAGCCAGGACACCTCGCGACATGAGGACGTGAGATCCTCAGTAATTATGAAAAACTGGATAAGTTAATGCTTAACC
The DNA here is from genome assembly GCA_023653785.1 of Ophioderma brevispina. NCBI lineage: Eukaryota > Metazoa > Echinodermata > Ophiuroidea > Amphilepidida > Ophiodermatidae > Ophioderma > Ophioderma brevispina. The sequence goes on from JAMKCH010026167.1 coordinate 31,629, forward strand.
TTTCATTTTATAATGAAGGCTTGATTCTCGAACATAATGTCGGCATTTTTGCTTGAGAGTGTTTTAAAAGGCATGGAAGCCTTAGCAAATTGCTTTAAATTCTTTCATATTTAGAATGAAATTCATCGCTAAAATTTTGCAGAAGTTTATTTTGATATCAGAAGTTTTGAAGGCATGATAGCCTTTTCAAGACTTAGGTTTCGACGTTCCTATCACGGTCGTCTCATCAGTTGAACTGTTATACAGTATATAATAGGTTTTTGAGCGAAAAAATTGTTTTCAATGTGTTATTTAGCCTAAAAATCTTTTTATTCGGATGATTCTTCAATTCTTATAGCCTGTTCCGCACCTCTCTGGTATAGCATGGCACAAGATACCGCCACCAATAGGCAAACACATGCGCAGAGGGCGTTCCGAGCTGCAGAGACCCTAGGCAAACATGGTTCATCGCTCTATTCCAAAGCACTACTGAATACTACTGTGCATCACATCGATTCAACACCACATAATGGATAGGAACAGGACCCCGCCACGGTTTTTTTATAATGATTAAATAATATTCAATTGTGATTTTTTTTTTTAGGCTTTATTTAAAAAGACAGATGTTTTCCAAAGCCATGTGGTACTTTCCCATGGTAATACCTTTAGAACTTCTTTGCGTTTGTTTCAAGAGCATTACTGTAGTAATCACTACTTCTAATGTCGAGTGGATCTTGCAGGAAAACACATAATCATGGTCTGTTAGCGCCTCGTGTTTTTGGATGAATTAAAAAGCCACAAATATTGTGACCTTTCCAGTGATTCTTTGTTTAATAGCCTAGGTTTATTTCGTGGGTATTACATCCTCAGAGACAGAGGATAATACGTGGTTGTTAAACAACAGTTAAAATACAATCTTTTAATAGGTTATAGGTAATTTATCTGATTAATTTCCTTTATAGTTATTGGGATGGGTAATGTATGTGATTAATTTCATACAAGATGGAGGATATTTTCCACAATGTAAATAATGCATGGTGATTTCAAAGCGCCCGATATCGTGCTCAAAATCCACAGAAATCACCTCTATGTAGTCCACATACTTAGTTAATTGGTGATCCCTATTTCAATTTTGTTGTTGAATACAAATTCGGGGCTTCAACGCCGTATGGCTTTTTCACTATATTTTTTGTTTTGTTTGCATTTTGTTTGTTTTCCAAAATTTTAGTGCTCTTCACAGAGTCGTTTGTTTATATGGTTTCTCTTGGGTTGTTTGCCAACTCTAGGTGCCTAATAGTACACAAAGCCTTATGTCAGTTCGTTCAATTTTTGTGTTAAAAGCGAACTTAAAGTTGTTTTTGTCTCTTTTGGGGACACTAATGGAAAAAACAATGTTGCCATTTTTTTCTGAAGGGGGTACGTGGGAATCAAGATGGTCACCAAAATCACCTGTAGCTGGACGAACATGTATATTAAAATAACCAGGACTTATAAATGTAGTCCAACTGTGATGTTTAATGAGTGGAAATAATTTGATTTCATACTAAACATTTTATGTATAGATTAGAGGTAGTCCAAAAAAGTTATAAAAACACAATATGGCTCCAAAATGGCTGCCAATATACCGAGTATGCATAAAATGTATGTATGTGAAGCACAGTATTCAAATAATCATAATGCAAATGGTTATAAACTGTTAATTGTTGGACTTTGAACACATATCTCTCTTTTATAAATGCGTCGTATTTGAAATACATTTTCCATCTCAATAATGATAACATCCACGATGGCCGCCTCAAAGTAGGCCTTCTTTATGCGCACATGCATTACTGATAACATATTGTTAACACGGGTAAACTGTTTAAATGTGCATCCATCTCCCCATACATCTATTTATAATAACAATAGGTATGAAAAGTGTTTTACTTTATGGATACCCCCGGTTAGTGATTACAAGTATTTGTTTTTAATGCTTGACGTCCTCAACAGATCATGATAAATCAGTTATATTTTCTGAATGCATTATGTATCTCAGAAGCCCTAACTACTTTGATCAAGAGTTATTCGTTTTAAGCGTATTTTGAGTTTTAAGCTTGGTCCAACAGATAATGAATGCCTTAAATCGAAACCAATTACATGAAATCATTACATCTAAATTCAAAGAAACCCCAAATACTATTTATATTGACATCAAGAATGTAGCTATTTACATAACCGCAATTCGACATTGGTAAATTTATATCAAACCTGCCAGCTAGGAATTGAATCAGCCCCTTTCCTTTGACCACGAGTCTTATCTCTTGGTCAATAATTCATAGCACCATAGTTCTCCTATGTGATATGCTCTTATATTTGAAATGCGTCAAAACCCACAGCCGCATTAGTTGTCATCTATTTTGTTCAACTATTGCAATTACTTGTGACTTTCATATGAGGCAAGCACAGATTTCAATGCAGGGCAACTTGTTGACTCGAGAGGTGCAATTTCCAGAGCCACATCCTTTCTTGCATCCACGTTTTACTAGTTTGATTATGGATTGTGTGACTGTAGCATTCAAACATCTAAGATGGAAGTAAACAGACACCTACAGAAAGTGCATGGAAAGTAGAAAGAGACAGACGGACAGAGCCGTTCTTGGTACAAAAAGACCAAAAGCTGCTCAAAGACACGACTCATCAAGACAAAGGAATGCCTCACCGAACTAATAAAAGATGAGGAATACATGTTGGTCTACATTGACGGATGTGCGAAACAAGGGCAGGGGTTGAACTGGGAGTCTGTCATGCAGTTCCTCCACCTCCTGGAAGAAACTTGGTATGTCTGGAACCAAGCTCTGTCTTTTCCAATCAACGCAAATTTTTTCCATTATCAACAACTTCCACCCCTGCCATCTGAAGCGGTGGGCAATACCAATCTTGGACTCTGCCAAGTATGGTCATCATCGTCATTGTACACTGCTCCACCGCCGCAACGGTTGTAGTTACTCTTACAACGCGGAAGATACAACTGGCGCCAGGACCAAACAATGAAGCAATCGCTACAGAACTGGCACCATACATCGTAGAGGGCCAAATCATAAAAAAAATCACACCTTGGAATTGAACGTCCATCTCTACAGAGCCTTGTTCGCAGCTGATGTTACAATCTATCGAAATCCATTCTTACCATGCCTAAGAAAGAACCAACCATCATTCTGAAGAAGGCCAATGACTGGAATTCCTGATGGATAAGGAACACAAAACAGTGTTCCCTCCAGAAATCACTAAGACAGCTAAGAGACCAGATGTCACAATCCTTTTCTTTTTTATAAACAAGAGAGTGATCATCATAAAGCTGACGGTCCTATGGAGAGAACCTATCCAAATGCATATCGCAGAAGCAGTGGCAAATACCAAGATCTATTGGCTGACTGTGAAAGCAGAGATGGTCAGACATACTACTACGTTCCATAGAAGCATGGCGGATTTAAGAGTCAGCACTGTCAGCAGCTGCTGACAGGCCCCCCTAAATATTTGCTCTCAGGGCCTTCAGAAAGCCCTCTAGTCGCATATTAAGGTGCGACATTGCGTCGCGTCGCGATCGCTAAAGGGCCCCCACCCTAACTTGCGACAGTGCCCTTTCCTTAAATCCAACACTGAATAGAAGTATAGGAAGCAGAGGTTTTCTTCTTGTCAATACAGCATGCCAACAAATGCCTGTCATCCTGGCATTCCTAAAGGAAAGATAAAGGCATAACCTATACAGCGCCATAAAAAGAAAACAAAAAAACAATTACACTCAAAGCGAGTTATGTTATCTGTCTCAGCAGAAGCTCAATGGCATTCAGACAGATGCATCTACAAGCAACTCCATCAATATGCTTGAGGGAAGTGGAATGGTTGAGTGCTCACAAACCAGGTTTAAAAACCCGCCAAAGTCTGGTCCAAACCCCAGATACCTCAGAACACACTAATCTAGACAAAGAGATACTGGCATAAGTGAATTTTCCCTATTAAGTCCCCTACAGAGGGAGATTATCAGGAGTGCTTATCTGTAAAAACGGATAAATAAAACTAGGCTCCGAAGGTTACAACCAGCGCCCCGGCAGCGTGGTGTTCTAACATGAACTATCCTGATCCTCCAAACAAGTGGATCGGTGAGTGTCATCCATACTCTTCTGGTGAAGGAAGAGCCGGTTGACTAATTGGTGATGATACCCATATCAGTGCAATGTTGCAGGCACGATAAAATATGGTAACTCCGTGATCCTTCAGTTGGAGGAACTTTTTCCTCCCTTCAATTTGACGATTGGAGTACAAAAACATCGTAGCTCCTTGACCCTTAGTGGTGACGTTGGACTTGCACAGTAAGCAGACGAACCTCTGCACTGCCAACTTGAGAAGCAATCTCCTGAGAGAAGGTTCTTCCCCTAACAATCTTTGCCAATGCCTTAGGGATTCATAATCTTACAGACTGAATATCTTAAAACACACTCCTTATCATCCAGCAAATTTTCCACTCATATCTGAGCCGGTAAAGGCATGGAAACCAAGAAGTGCTGAAGCGTGCTTGGCTCATATCTTCTCATATATGGCTATATTGGTATCTCCTCTCTCCCTTCTTTCTTTTCCCCCTTCAAGGAAGAAAAATTGTTTTCTTAGGTAGCTTTGGACAAAGATATCATCAGAAAGAACACGTCAGAATTGAACACTCATGAGTAGCGCACGGTATTAGCCTCTTGTTTGTGGTTCCTTCTTGTTTGCATGATACTTGGGATTTGGGGCTTGTCTCTTTATCTTTCTACAAAACTAGTGGTATAAACTTGAATGCATTAATTGTCTTGATAGCTTGCTTGCTCCCTAGTTGGTCCTATTTGGTCTTATTTCTAAGTTCTCTCTATTGGGGATTTTGCTTGGCTCTTGGGGTTCTCTCCATATCTTGTGCACATGGCTTTATCTTGCTACTCATGTTGCCCGCTTTGTCCTTACTTGGCCTTCCTATGCGTAAACACACAAAGAGGAAGAGTTGGAAAGGAGGTGTGTGGGGGGGGTGTGTGTTAGTAATTTTCATAATTTAAATTGTTTAATGTCCATGGTTTCCAAATGTCAGCCTTGCTTTTGTTGGTATATTCTAAATTCATTTGTCATGTTTTTTTACTAATGGCAGAGAAACCTACATTTCACCTAATATTTAACTATATAATAAGTGATTGGTTGGCATTTTAAACTCATGCAGTCATTTTGAATAGGAAATAGATGAAAAGCATGAATATAGATCCATTCCTTTATGAAGTATTCAAGCCTCCATTGGTAGGTTTTATAGCAATTTGTGAAATAATACATTTTAAACCCATCATTAAAAATTTGAAGGTAATAGCCACCGATTTTTGAACTAATGGGCAGCCATTTTGAACAGAATAGCTGAAAAACCTAGAATACTCGTGTAGTTGTTTTATTTGAATAAAATAGTTCTAATCTATTCTAGCTACGTCTGGTAGTTTATACCACTATTTATGAAAATATGGTATTTTTAAAACCCCATTATTTAAACATTGTAAAACGTAAATGGTGGCCATTTTGAAAGGTAACTAGCTGGAAACATAGAAACATTCCATTGTCCTAAACTGGCATATTTATTTCTATGATCATTAATAATGGTAGTTGTAGTAAGTAATATGCCAAGAAGCCCAATATATGAATACATTTATGCTGGATTTTCGTCCACGGCGGCCCCCTCCCCCCCCCCATCTTGGTATTTGAAGGTCTAACTTTCTAGAAAAAAATGGCAACATGTTTCATTTGAATCCTCACCCTTTCAAATAATAATCAATTTAGCAATAGCTTTTAAACAACAAATTGCACGAACGCCATTTTGTCGACATATGGCTCTGTACAGAAGAGTGCTTCATGGTGATTTATTTTAGCTTGAGTTTTAGGTCTCTGCAGCTCGGACCTCTGCGCCTGTGTGTGGCCTATTGGGTGGCGGTACATTAACAAGTTTTTCCGCTCAAATGAACCTATATCTACTGTATAACATGGCAACTGATGAGACGACCGTGAGAGGATCGTCGAACCTAGGTCTTGAAAA
>JAMKCH010026168.1:0-18849 GCA_023653785.1 Ophioderma brevispina
CACCATTAAGCTGAGATTCGTTTTTTTTGGGTAAAAATTGTGAAAATCAAAATCACTTTTTCGTCTCATTTTAAGAGTGTAAGACATTTCTGTAGCCAAGTACAAGGGTAAGAGTCTATTAATCTCTGTATCAAACAGGCGGAACTCGGATTTCTGTGATGCGTAAATATGTCCCCTCGAATGTCTCAATCCTAACATGCATCAATGCAACAATCAATGTCTAAGTCAACAATTGACCCCTCCCATCCCCCCCCCTCCCCACAACCCCTCCCGTCCCCCTCCCCTTCCCTCCCCGACACCCCACCCCTCCCCGACAACCCCTCTCCTCTCCCTACACCCCGCCCCGAGACACCCCGTCCGTCCCCCCCTCCCCTAGCACCCTGCCCAGACCCCCCTCCCTCTGCCAATCACCCGTCCCTCCCCAGGATATTTTGCGTATCCATCAGTGCAAAAATATAGCTTGATTCCGATTTTTGCGTATTAATTAGCTCATTTACACATATGTAATTTGCCCTAAATCGCCCCAAATCTAATCCGCCGTATCGAGAACTTCTCAACCCGCTTCCTTCCCACCAGTTTCATCATTACAACATTACAAACGTTACACAAAAACCCGCCTACAGACTCAGATACTTGTATAGAAGCCTATGCGGGACATTTCGTTAAATTATGCAATTAGTACCTAATAAGCGTATTTTAAAACCCCAAAATCTTATCAGTTGAAGAACTCATCAACCCGCTTCGTTCCACCAAGTTACAATCAGAGAAATCATACACACAGTGGGTTAACATTTTTATTTTATCACTTACGGACGGACCGACAAACTGCTCATTTCATAGCCCCCCCCCACGTTCCAAACCCGTGTCGCTGGGACAATTTCTATTATGACACAACAAAATCTTATTGCCCTCAAAATCTCGTTGTTGCAAGCACCTTTAATTATACCAAAAATAAAATGCGAAATCTTCTCCCGCCCAAAAACAACCCATTGTATAAATTGGGTTCCACGAACAAATTTGTATGTCAAGACCTTGGCGTGTCTCCAATGTTCTCAGACCAAGCCACATAAATTGGCGAATCGTATTCGCTGTACAACAACAATTACCAAATTGCTACTTCAGTGATGAAAATCAATATGTATGTATGGAATAGGGCCGTTCAAGACTTATGAAGGCGGTGAAATTTACCTTCCTATACTTCATGTCATTTCACATGTTGGAACGGATTATGTTACCTTAGGCCCTGCACACATTGAATTTTTATGTATCTTGTTGGAGGTTTTAAAATTTGCGACGAGAATTCCATTATTCATTATTTTGTGTCAATTCATTATATCCGCCTTTCATTGACATTAACCACTATGTTGTGATCGATTCACAAAGAAAAAAAGGCAATACCACTACTTCCTGTATACATACTTAATAATGCAGATGTATTTGCACGGGAATTTTGTCATACTTTAAAAAGTCCGCTACTCCCAGACTTTAACATTATCAAAGACATCTATCTAAGGAAATTGCCGGAGCCAACTGACAAGGTACTGAAAATTTTGTAGGCCCCGAAAAATTTAAGAGCAAAAACCCTGCCCCAGTCCCTCCCCTCCTACCAATCTCAAGACAAGTACCCCCAGAACAAGAGGAACAAAAAAAAAGGACAGTCTGTACCACAACTGGTCAAATCATAATTCGCTTACAATCTGATTAATTTTTATAAGCCCCCCCAAACAAACAATTAATTCCACATTCCCCCACACCCCACCAAAAAAGGTTTCCTCAGTTTGCACAAATATCCATCCAATAATCTTATAATTGAGGCCAAGAACAGGTTGATACAAGATGGTAATTATACCATAAAGCTAACATAAAAGAGTAAAAACAAAAATACCTACTCACTGCCCCACTACTACCCTACAAAACCCCCAATTCACGCAACAAATGGATGACCTTCACCCGACTTCAAATCTGGGAGTATTGCAATGTCTACTGTAAAATTTGAGCCTGACAGTATGCTCTCACAGTGACCTATCACTGATTGTTTGAGTCCCATATGGAGTAGAGAGAGAAGACAAAACTTGATGGAAATTCTATTTAGTATTTACAAATATGAATTATTAAATAATTAATTATTTGACCCGGCAGCCAATTCCGACCAGGCCGGCAACCAAGAAACTAAAAATCAGTGTGCAGGGCCTTATACTACAGAAACCTCCATATGTACAACATCGTGAAATGTATTGTCCTAATTAGGATTATACATGATCCAATTTTTTTCCCCTAAAAATTTAAGGGTAAAGTGGAAAACCCCAACATTAGTACAATCCTTTCAAATATGTTTTAAGTTCATGTTCCTGACAGAACTATTTATAGACTAGACGAGATTCTCAAAAAGTGCTTAATTAAGGAGTACAAGGCATTTTTTAGTAGAAGCGTTTCAAACAATTTTCTAGATGATTTTTGTTGTGGCTGCATTACGAATGCCGGTTTGCTTGCTGAATTTTGAGTTCACACGGGGTCAAAATGTAAAAAATTTAATTATTTAAAAGAAAATGCATAATATTTCATATTTATTTTTTTGTAATTAAATGCATTTTTCACTTTTTAAAACTATCCGACTTACTTTATAATATCGTTCCCTTGACTCTGAGCATATTGTTAATAAGACTCCCAGCATAATTTTCTTTCCCCCCATGAACCGAATTGAGAAAATTTCAAAATGGTCACCAAAATAACTGACGTAATAAAATGAAAAATATTAACTTATACTTCCTCCAAATGTGAATTGTTTATTCACAATTTAATTTTAATAAAGAAATTGAAAATTTGATAAATTATGGTTTGTTGTACAGGATTCAACAAAAGAAGAATACTTGAGGCGATTTCACATCTAAAATGCCATAAATCTATTCTAGGTGTCTTAGAATAAAAGTGGCATAGGCCTACTATGATATGCTTTGTTAATTTTTTTTTGGTATAGTCACTTTGTAGGCCTAGCTAAGTTCATACTTTTATGTATGCAAAATATAAATTGTAGACTAAGTCTGGACCTGCGAAAGACTGCAAGATATTTAGAAAGGCCTAACAGCATTTAAATTCCTTGTAAGTGAAAGGACGAATTTAAGGTTACACGAGGTCAAAAAACCTTTAAAATGTCCAATCATGTTGAAATGTATAGCAATAATATACGCATATTTATACCATCTATGACCATTGGTTGTTTTTTTGGAGTTAAGGGTAAAAATGGTTAAATGGGACAAGGGTTCAAGTTTCCTCCCATTTGTAATGGGACAAATATAAGAAGTTGCTACAATTTGGTAAAAAAATAAAAAGTTGTTCGTCACTTAATTTGTCAAAATAGGAATAGTTTGAGCATCTGCAATGCATCGTTATCATTTAATGGCGACAAATAAGTCATAGCCACATAATCAAATGGGTGTTTACCTTCTTTGACCCCTTCTCTCCGTAAGTAAACGTTTAACATAATCAAACGTATCAAAACTTTTGGGGAGTCCTCTTTCTTTTTCTTCGGCATAATTTTTCAAGTATTTTAAAATATAATCAATTAACTTTTAATGTTGACCCTGTACAAATTGAGATTGACCTTTTTTAACTTTAGTCATTTTTACCCGATAACTCCAACCAATGCCTAGGTGTGACAACTATACATTTTTGGATCCTTATACTAGATGGATATTGGCAACATTTTTCAACTTGATTGGAGCATTTTTAAAAGTTGACCCCAAGTAACCTTAAATTGGCCCCTGTTGAGAAAGTGATACCCAATTTGACGATTACTAAATCCTATCATTCATATCGAAGGGTAGATCCTAACTCCAGAAGGTGTTAAACCTTTTTTGTGAAGGGGGGGTTGTGTTAAATGAACTCCTTAAATAAGGCCCCTGTATATCATCAGCCCCGCCGCTAAATAAATTAACTCAATGTTAGTGTGGTCACATACGTGTGGGCATGATACAGGTTAAGATGTGCAAATTTATACGAGAAATCTGCATGAAAAATATTTTGTCGCAATATAGGCAGGCCAAAATATTCATCTCAAGTTTACAACAAAATGTTCCGCATTATTGGGTTCACTAATAAAAAAAAAACTTTAACCCTTAATATGCATGCACACACCTGCACAGTTTGGAGATAATAGTTGCCATAATTAAAGAAACAATTGTAAAGCAAGGTGATCAGTTTTTTTTGAATAATACCACATTTACTAATAAAATGGCACAGAAAGCCTGTAAATGTCTAGTAATTGATTTTAGAAGGCTAAAAAGTAGTGGAGATCTAGGGGAATTCGAAGCGAATTATGAAAAACATTTAAAAAGGTCGGAAAGCCAGAAACTCATATTTGGCCAAAAAGCTGTTATAAAAACTCCGTCATTCAAATCTCACCTTCCTATATGCTGGGAACCTCACTATAATCAAAAGTCAGTGCACAATAAGTTTTCTTTGAGTTTCAACTGTGAAGAAATTAAAAGTTAAAAGAGAAACCAATAATGTGGGGGTGTGGATAGGTGGTTGGAATAATCATCGATTTTGTGGCTCTTAATTCAAATGGTATATCGGAATCATCAGAAAAGTTGCACTAAATTTGTAATCTAAAATGTGGTAGCCATTATCAGTGGTCAAATCAATTTTTAAGTGTAAAATATATCTTCCAAGAATGCTTGTTATGGGTAATGATAATGAAGACCAATAAGCAGAGTTCTGTTCTGTCGTTAGAATGACTACAGGCTGGAATGATTTATTTGAATGACCTTCGCATTGGGAAACAGATTTCTCAATTTAGGCAAGTAGGGAATATATTAAAATGTAAATGTGTAACTGGTTTTGCTTGCACAGTGATTAGGTAAGTCATAGCAATTCCAATCTGTCGCAAGGAAAGAATAAGGAATCGAGACCTGAGTTGGCCTTTTAAAAGTTAGATAACTCATATTTTATGATTAATTTTGGGAAAGCTGTAATATGTTCTTGGCTCAGCAATTCGAAAGACATCTATAGATTGTGATTCTAACAACAAAAGCTCTTTTGCATTATTACGATAAGATAAATTTGATATGGAACTAAATTGTGAATAACTTCTTTTATTTTCAAACGGAGAAACTCAACACTACTGCTTTCTCAATTCAATTTCTTTTATATATTCCATTACCTGTAAAAGCAATCTCTACGAATGAAACTTTCTGAACAGATGAATGTATCTTTTGTAATGTACTGAAGATTAATGACCATTTTGTTATTGTGTTCTAAAATATATTATTTGAAAATCAGTGTTTCAATTGTAGTCTTTCCTTCATGACCTCTTCCTTGGAAGTAAGTTTATAAAAAGATGGTGGAAAATTGAAAACGAAGCGATTTAATAAACGTTTTAAATTTTTGCATCATTTCGGTCCATAAATGAAGAATGATATAAATGGAAACAAATAACTTTTTCCTGTAGTCTGCTTGTTTTTTCAATTAAGATACTTCAAAAATATTCAACTGAGGAAAAACAAAAAAAAAGAAAACGATGACTTAACATACCGAACAGTTGTCACCGTACTCAAAACTTTTGAAATTTTGAGTATACTAAAGCTATATCTGATGATATTGTAATTGTTAAGGATATGATGAACATAATAAATGCAAAGGTTATCTCTTTGAAGGTTAAAAGATAAAAATATGAATAATTTTTAACAGTGCTGGTGTCAGCACTTAGAAAATCTTGTATTCATTTTTGCTTAGATCCAAAGGTGTATACATAATGGTTCTGTAGTAGTCTTAGTTTTCTGAATTGAGGTACCTGCCGATGTAGGGGCCTATGTTTGCTCAGCTTAGTTCTCAGAAGTAAATTCGAAAGGATAAATATCTTTAATGGCCACATATTTTTCCTTTCCTCACTTAAAGGGGGATGGCCCTATTAAGTATAGAATTTTTTTTCATCTTGATAGATGGCCTTCACCCCAACATCCTCAGTAAAGTTTTCGCCCCTATATTCAAACCGTTTGACGCAAGATTGAACGTGATTTTTGTAGCCCATAGATTACCGTGTAATTAATATTGGTCACCAAAATGGCGATTTTCGCTCATAACTCCAAACCAAACATCCTTAGCCCTAAATTTCACAGGGTAAAAAAATATAGCATGCTTCTGAGACCAAAATTGTGACCACTTCCGTAAAATCTGGGGTCCTGGGGAACGAGGCTATTAGCATCGGGGCCCATGGACCTTTAATTAATGGAATAACGGTAATCTGATACTGGGAGATATGCTATTGGGCTTTTTAAATGCATTTAAGTCCTTTAAAAGAAAGAGAACTCATGTCATATAGGCAACCAGATCCAGGTATTCAGTCTCTATATTTTACTTGCATCAATAAAATCATACTTATAAACTATATTCTCTTGTATCTAAGTACGAGAAAAATGGAAATCTGTAGTAAAGAACCTTGTCAGTCTTTGGACTTGCCAAACAGTAGTTTTCTGGTGCAGACGACTAGTTATGCCCGCTAGTTTGCAAACTAATACCTCACCTTTTTACTTTTCATGATAAATATGGAGTTTGGTAGCCATTTTGTAAATTTTTTTGATCATTTGCACTCAAAGCCAGAACGTTAACTGGCATAAACCAAGAATTGTATCAAACACCTATACTAAACAGGTAGTGAAGTGACTTTTTACAAACTGTTTAGACCTATACAAGAGTCTATGTTAGTTTAAGAGCGGTAGCTGCCAATTTTGAATTTGATTCAACATTACCCCTTTGGCTAAAAACCACTTAAACTGAGAAGTTGATAATATACTCACCATATATTCTCACCTTCAAGAGACAGCATGTTTAATACACTGGATCATTGTGGGATTGTAACGCCTAAAAATTAAGTTTTTTATGATATTTTGGCGGCCATCGTGACCTTGGTCCAATTTTTTTCCCCTTTAGGCTAATTTTATGATTGTTAATTAGTGTAAATTACTCAGTTTCAAAGGTCCTTTGTAAAGAAGTAAGGTTAATGTCTGTTAATGTGGAAAATTATGAATTTATTCTTTAACATGAATTAGATATGGTAATTTTGGCCGGCCATTTTGAATTCCTTGTATATTCTTGCCCCCTTTGCACTCAAATACAGCAAAGCAACCGGCAATTTTCGTGATCCAGCATAAAAAATGCATCTAGAAACCATGTTTCAAATGCTTCTACGAAAAAATGCGGCATGAGTTTCTTTTCAACAACAATCAACAATCACACACACGAATTTCTTCTTTGGTCTATTAAAGCCAGTGTTCACAGTGTAATGATCATAACTTTCCAGGTCAATTTTGACCTATAGTTGCTAACAAAATGTGTCCTGAAAACTGAATGTCTCCATGGATTTTAAATGCAATTGATAAACAACCTTGAATAATATTTTTTTCAGACTGATAAACCATCAAGTTTTTTCTTGCAATTGTGCATTAAATAAGCTCACGACTCCCTTTAAATTAATGGAACATTCCAAATTGACAGTTATTTGTAAAAGATACTTTTCATAGTTGAATTATTTTTGTTCTATCAAACCTATATCCAAGGTTGGGCGTAATGTGAAAATCATAACGATGGCATTTTTGAAGTCTGAGAAAAGAGCATATTGATCCTTTTAAAGGCATTTCGTGATCAACACCTCGTCCCCTCCGACTACACCTGAAAAAAGTTGAGATTTTTTATACAATCTGAACCGTTAGCCTTAGATATCCATGTGTACCAAATATTACTTGAAAATTCACGGTTTTGTTTGGACCTTGGTACCGTGGAAAAAAGAATTGCTCATAACAAAACCGTGCAAGATCGGAATCAATTTTTTGTGAATTATTGCGTTTCACAAGGATATCTAGCGAACCATGAATCCACGAAGGTGCTGGAATCACAAAAATGCACCTTTAAGGGAATATTTAAATTTCCGTTGGGGACTGTCAGATTTTTTTAAAGGTCCATGTACAACGACTGAGTAGAAATATTCATTTTTTACATATTCGTACCACACTATTTACCTGGACATATTTAATCACCTCTTTTTTTCAAGGTTAACATCGCACAGGGGTTAAATTTTAGTATCATCTATGGGCTCACATGTATGCTCGGCCAGAAACTTACAATATTTAGTTTTTCCGACCACGGACACATTCACCCATAAATGATCTGATTTTGTTGCCAGGCGAGTTTGTAATAATCTTTCGGTTAAAAATAATTGCACAATTAACACACACACACACACACAATCTATTTTCAAAAAGAATTCCTTTAATATTTCCACTGAGAACATTCAACAACAAGTCTGTTCCTTGTATACAATCATAATCTACATCCCGTGTTCCCTTTCAAACGTCTAAACATAACTCTTTCTGTTTTATAACATATCCCCATCTTTTGTGGGTTCTTTGGATGGCCGGTAGAGTGATTGTAAGTTTGTTTTTTGCATGTCTCTAACATGTTTGTTTGATTTGGTGCACATAACTTTCAAAGTTGTGCTCTTAATTTCTCATAAACATCTGATACATTTCTTTGTGATTTTGGTCATGTAACAAAATTTGTAACATTAATCAAGATTGACAACTAAATATGGGTCACTCTTACGGTTGAATAGTGTAAGGCTCTTGTCAATGACGAGTTTTCTTGCCCAAAAGGGCACTGTTTCATTTTTGCAATGGATGTATTTACTATTTATGTATGTGAGTACAAAATGATTCATAATGATATTTTTGTTTAATGATTAAACAATAAATTAAAAACAATGATTAAATAAAGGTCCAGTTTTTATCATATCATCTAGGGGAAAAAAAAGTGCATTTCCCCATTCTAGAGATGTGTTTGTGTACTTGGCTTTTTCGTGACTTCCAAGTTCTAGTGTTTAATCTTATTCCTCCTTAAGATAACCTTGAATTATAGACTATTCGAAATTAGTCCTTCCAGCCATTGATGGGGCAGATCGGGTGGCATGCATCACCAATGCTCTGTACACCTAGGAGTACAAAGTAATCAATAAACTCCCCCACAAGTCCTCGCAAGGATGCCTGTATATTCCTACTTATACACCAGTTTTGTTTATCAGTGTAAGAATTTGGTTTTCACAACACTCATGACATGGTCTATTAAATCGCGCATGATTTAGACTGTTTCCCTAAGAGTGTTAATATAATGCCTGCACAGTGCATCGATTAATTTACTTCGTACTTAAAGTTGAAGCAGTATACACAAACGAGTGCATCAATGATGTAGTAATCCCTCAATTGGGATGGTTAGGGAATGTGTATTTGTGGGTCAAAGGTCATGTGGGTCATTACAGGTCAATTGACAATAGCCCACTAGTCTTGGCCAGTGGTTATCTTGAGGCAATTTTGGTGGCTATACAACTTAACTGGGAAGAATTTAGAATTGGGTTCAAAGGTCAAGTAGGGTCATTGGCAGTCCACAGGGGCATATGGGCCATAGGAGGTCATTCTGTACATACCATAAAGAGTTCTGGACCGGTGGTTTCTTTATATTATTTTACTAGGCGATCCACGGATTTGGCTACACCGGGTTTTCTCGATCACCTGGCTTGATTACCCTCGGGTTTTTGCGTTTCCTTTGACTTGAAGACCTCCCTGATGACTTGCCATGACCTTAATTTTTCATCATCATCAATCGACCCCGCCCACCAAGTCTTCGCCTGACGTATCCAGTTTACCCCATTGGAGCTTCCTTTGACTTTTGAATGACCCCTGAATGACCTTTGATCCACTAACCCATACAGACTCGGTTCGTAAGGTTAAGGGCACCCACCCACCAAGTTTGCGGAAGGTGAATCCTCGGTCTCAGAGAAACATATTCAGTCAGACAGACACAGTGACAGACAGACCACACCGGTATAAATAATATGGATTTGCAAAGGTTTATGAACGTGGGGCACAGGTCATTAGGTCAGTAGAGGTCCCAACGGTACTAAACTATATGATTCCCTACAAGTTTCCTTTGGAGCATGTTTGGGTGTCACTGTACTGTTATTTTTGCAGAAATTGAATATACTAGTGTGGAGCCCGCGCTGCGCTTGGGTCTTCGCTAGCTGAGTATACCCCTTAGATGAGTATACTGGAATGTTTTTCAGAACAGAAACCAAGGTATTGTATTCAACCTAATTAGCACCACCTGGGGGCTTCAGATCCATACTTCAAAGCATGGGTATTAAAACACAGCCAAGTTACCCAATAAATGACCCCTACAGTACTTCTGACCCAAAAATGACCCCTCGAAAATGTGACACAAAGTGGTCGGCAAACTCTACACCCCTATCAAAACTCATATCCCTACGTCACAGCACGGCCAAGTTCCCCGAACGACCCCCTAGGATGACCTTTGACCCCAAAATGACCCTCTAAAAACATGACCAACAAACTCGTATGGCTAAACTCTACCACCCATACCAAAATCAATATCCATACGTCAAAGCACAGCCACGTTAACCCAATAACGACCCCCTGGATGACCTCGACCCCGAAAAGACCCCTCTAACACATGCCACAAAACTTGTACGGCGAAACTCTACCAACGTACCACCATAATGACCAAAACTCATATCCATAGGTCCAAAGCACATCTAATTTACCCAAAAACACCCCTTGATGAACCTTTGGCAGAGCTGCAACATTTCGATTTTGGAATCAGGAGATTTGATCTTGAATCGGAGATTTGAATTAGAATCAGGGAGATTTAACAAAAACTAGCGGCCTTTAAGTGTAATACCTCCTCAAGAGGGATACACCCAATGGATATTGGTCTTAAAGACAATTGAAGCTTCCACATTTAAGGAACTGTCAATTGGAACTTAGTCCATTTGGATTTTTTTAAAAAAGAATGACAATGAAAAAGGTTTGAAGGTAACAGTCAACTTTATAAGGTGCGTAAACTTTGAAAAAAAGCCACCTACTAGTTATGACTGCATCATGAGATAGAGCTCTTTAAAATAAGCTGTCCCCGAAAAAAATTGACAGGGCTCCGTCGTATGACAGCCCCATTTAAAGAAATGTCAGTAGGAAACTAAGTACCTATGAGATTTTAAAAAAAATATTGAAATGAAAAGTCGAGTAAAGTCAACTTTAAAGGCTCCTAACTTGAAACCGGCCCATCTACAACATATGAACTGCACCCTGAGATAGCGCTTTTAAAATAAAGCTTTCCCGAAAAAATTGACAGGGCTCCGCCTCGACAGACCACCGTTTAGTGACTGTCAATGGGAAAAAAGTCCACAACCAGGCCCCAAAATAATTTATAACCTAACACTTTTGCACTAATAGCAATAATGGAGCATCCTTCAAAAAGGCACACACAAACACAACAGGTTCATTATCTTGTATAGGCCTATCCCTAACATCCTTTTAGAAAAAAACTACAAATAAAAAGAAAAAAATAAAAAACTTAAAAAAGGTTAAAATAACAATATTGCTGTTGTCGCTGGTCCAATCCGAAGTCTGGAAGAAAAATATGTCGAAACCAAAGACTATATATTATCTTTTTGCCTAATAATTGTTACTTATTTCTTACTTGTGATCGTTTTTATTTATCTCAACACCACCATCCTTTCATGACCCCCTGAATGACCTTTGATGACCCCAAACATGACCCTCGAAACTGTTGACCATACCACTTGTACACGGCACAACTCTACACCAAACCAAAAACTCATATCCATACTTCAAAGCACGGCCAAGTTTACCCGACAACGACCCCTGGATGCCTTTGACCCCAAAATGACCCTCAAATCATGACAAACCTCCCCCCCCCCCCGTACGTCGGAGCTCTACCACCAACATGCCAAAATTCATATCCGTAAGTTAAAGGCCGGTGAAACACATCGCCAGCAAACACAAGCCCACAAGTTGATTTTTTTAGTAATATGATTTTTGACAAATTGGGTCAAAGGTCACATGTGCCTTTTTTAGAGGTCAAAGGGGGCACATGGGTCATCATAGGCATTCTGCGCATATCAGTAAGAGTTCTGGACAGTGGTTTCCTTTCGTTTGTCATAGCATTTTAGTTTCAGAAGGTTTTATTATGTAGATTGACAAAATCGTGTCAAAGGTCACATAAGGGTCGTTAGAAGGCCACTCTATATATACTCAATCTGAGACTTGGGTCAGTGGTTTATTTTTGAACTACGATTGAAGGTAATCGGAATGTACACTAAAAACATTTACATTCACCATCTTCATTTACAACGGCAAATGCCTTACAGTGATCTGTAATGCAGCAAGTCAGATAACAATCGTATAGCATCTCTTTTTACAGCAATTACATTGACGCTTGTTGCACACGTATAAGGATATCAGAGGGGTCATAAAATACTGGTAGCAGAGCAAATTGTCGGGTTTTAAACGGTTTTTTTTTAAATTCTCTATTCATTTTCGTATGTTTCAGGCCACTTGAGGGAATATCCTCTATAAAATAGAGGATTATTATTGAAACTTTCGCTGATTCTGTTTGAACATTTTTAGGGATTTCCTAGTCACAAATGTAATTCAATTTCTGGCAATGTGTTCCAAGATTTTCCACTTGAAAATTGATATGCTTACCGCCACTTATTTCATCATTTTCCGCTTTTCAACGGGAAGCGGTATAATTAAAAGGTAAAAGTCGAATGTAAGGCAATCATGTAGTGAAGCCCTACACCACAAATATCTAAAACCCTCAAAAATTACTCAAGTGTGTTGTCGTCCCAACTCTCGCAATGAATATAGTATCCCAGTGTAAGGGTGATTAAAATATTCCTAATTATGCCCCCTGCAAAACCGCTGTCGCAAGTGAATACCCTCTTTTGTTTTATCAGATTTTATAGGATCGAATATTTCTATCTAGAAAACCTAATATTAAATTGGCCTTCAACTTTCAAGGACCACTTATAAATTGCAGAACTGTTGCATCACATGTTAGTTCACTTTTGTTTATCATATTGATAGATCTAATATGATATCTAGACAACTAAATATTAAAGGTGCGCCTTCATCAACTTTCAAGGACCACATTATAATTCCAGAACTTTCTGCTTTTTCAACAGTTTTCAAGGTGCCTTAAAACGTCAAAACGTGGTGTTACAACCTCGGTAGAGGAACAGCCACGGTGGGCATATGGTATACTTGTCGCAGCAATGTCCTTGTATCGAAAACATCCAACAATAACTTACTAATGACAACCAATAAGGTTTCTCAGCGTACACACCAAAATTGTTTCTCATGCAAAGACCTCCAAAAATAAAACCAATAGACATAAACTAAAACTTCTAAACTTGCCGTCGAAACCAACAACCAACACCCCAACTTTCCCCATCCTATACCATACAAACCTATGCATAGTCAGTATAATGCCATAATGGGAAACAGGCTTGCTTCTCTGCAAAGGACGATACCCCGATACCATATTTGCTAAGGTCGGACTTAAATGTTGAAGTTATTTTCTTTACTAAAGTAATGCAAATTATACTTTTGCTGAAAATTCTTTGAGACTTTGGTTAAAATAACCCCGAGTTATTAACCTAACTGAAGTCGGGGGGGGGGGGGGTGATCTCAAGTAACACAACTTCTTTTGTGTCAGCTCTATATAGACGGGCGAACCTTCATCCAGGGACTTTGTTTACCTAAATCTATCAAGTCCAATGAACTGCACTTGGTTTTGACCTCAGTCCTGGTAAGCCCTTGTAGATATGGTAACATGACCACTGTTTCATTTTCGCCCTAAGAACCCCCCTAGAACCGGTTAATAGGATGGCACACCAAACCAATAGCATTCAGTAAGAAAGACGACAACATGATGGCATCATATGAATGTCAAACTTGACAAAAGATACAAGTCACCCAAATTGTCCCGTCACTAAAAGCCAAAAAAATAAACCTAACGCGAACGCCCACTACTCCAAATCAATTTGCCCCGAATTTTTGGGGAAAACGGATATAAAACGGCCGACTAGTTTCGCAAAAAGAGCCGACATATTAACAACCCGCTCTCGATGACATAATCCATCATCAATGAATGATGGAGTTAAAAAATGTCTCGCTTCATGTTTAAAAATAACAAAAAGCGAATCACTTTGGCACTCGCCAGAGGGTGTTTTGTGGTCATTTTCCCAGAATGCACCAGTTTTTTGGGAATTGCCTTTCACCTCAATATGGTCATGTGCTCGCCACAAAAATCCTATGCTTCACACATAAATCCTGACTTTTATTCTCATTTCCAGCTCCCCATGTCTTGTGGTTCTTTCTCTATCTGACATGTGTTTATGTACAGTCAGATGGCACAATTGCAATGCAATTATGGGATTGGTTCAAAACACCACTTTGCCACTAGCCATACCAGTGATAGTAAGCACACCTGTTTCTCCCCATCAATGCCAGGAAAGAGCCAATTATGTATAAGGCCTGTGCAATTTTTTTTTACTACTAGATTTTGCTCAACCAGAAAACGAGAAAAATCATCAAATCAAGTTGTGCCTGTTCGTAGAAGTTTATGTATCCTAACAATACCCAGACAAGTATAGGGACCAAAGCAAACCTCAATATGACTGAATACTAATATTTCAGTTATCACTCCTGCACGGACATTCCTACAACCGTAAAGAATGGAGATTCCATCTTTGGACCCTGCGGTTCTCTCTTTTCTATCAATTTTTTGCTTGGAAAAATACATATTATAATGCGAATGCTATAGTGCTATTGTTTACCTTTAAAGCTATTTAACGAAAAAATGAAAATATTTTTAGTCTTTAGGTGGATCACTGATAGTGGTCTTTAATGTTTCTTTGATGCATTACTTGGGGCGACATGATTGTGTCCTGTTGGCGATCGTCCGTTTTTTGCAAGAAACTGTTCATGAAGACTGTCTATGTTTCTGAGATTCCGGATTCCAAGCTACAAATAACCCCCTTCTACAGTTCTTCGACATTTCTTCTCCTAACTTCTGCAAAGACCCGATATTGCAATCATTAACCCCCATTACCACCGCGTCTCTAGTCGCATAACTCTCGGTGAGGTTCAAACAGGTTCCCCACAATTCTAAGCAAAAGCATGAAGAATGCTAAGGAGAATGAAAAGCTGCAAACCAACTATACAGCTTAATTCAGAACTTGGTGACAACGTTTTGAGGTTGTATTGAAATATGTTACTGATGTTTGGCTCCCTTGTCATACTAGTAAAATGACTCAAAGGCTAGTTTTAAAGTCTCTAAATGCATGGACAGTTCTCAAGGCACACTCTGGTGCACATTCCAAACCCTCTGTAAAACTGCCCATTAACGTTTCTCAGTTTATTTTCAGTAGCGTATATATACAACCTGGTCCTCATCCTCCCCTTACATTATGATTATCAAGGCAAGTATACCACCCATTGCTCTTGCTGTTTGTAATCTTCTCATCATGCTGCTTCCCAGAGTTTTGCCAATTATTCTTGCTTACATACATTTTGGACTTATTAGGTGTTTTAACAACATTTCATGTTATGATCACTGAAGCGATTTGATGTGCGGGTTGATGGTGTGTTCTTTGTTTTTGCTACATCCTGGCAGGCGAGTGATTTTCTGCCAAGTCTGTGTGCAAGTTTCGGTGTGGGTTTGTGTGAGTAATTTGAATTGAGGTGTGTGTGTGTGTGTGTGGTGTGTGTTGGGTGGGTGGACGGGTTTTTCTGTGGTGTGCATGTGTGTTTTTAATACCTAAATATAATATTCATTTAAATAAACTTGTGAATTTTAGCTTGCCTTGCCCCCTGCTGGTCAGAAGCCAGTTGTCCGAGGTTTTAATACTATGCAATATTTGTATACTGTATTTATTTTTCGCTATATTATTATAATAAAGCGGTTGAAATTAAAATTTTTACCAAAATGGTGCACCCTAGCGAGTGCCCATCTCTCTGTCAGTGTTTGGCGTTTGGGTCGGACTCCTCTATGAATGTTTGCTGTGGGGGTTTGCCACTCCTCCCGCACAGGCGAGTCTTTTTTCATTCCCACATATGCCTGTAACACCCATGTATACTCTGGGTGGAGAGAGAGGCAAGCGAGGCAAAGTGCCTCGCCCAAGTGCACACACCTTGGCGAAAGGGGGCCTCGAACCCCAAACTTATACTTATTAGGCGAAGCGCTGGATCCACTGCACCCATTTGGCCCCAACATTCATTTAAAACCCATTACGTCAACGGAAAAAAGAAAACGCCTGTTTTACGGGCGAGCGGACCCTTCGAGTAGGGGTCGGTCGTTTTCCCCCCCCGGGGTGATTTTTTTTCTTCTTTGGTCATTTTTTTTTCTTTTATGGAGCTCAAAATTGGCCTAAAATAGGCCCCAAAATCGAAAAATCAAGAGAGAATGGAAAATTTTTTAACAAACAAATTTTCTCAAAACATTTCCAAAATTGATAAATTTAGGGCGAAAAACAGGCTTGATTTTACATTATTTTGGAAAAACTAACAAAAAAAAAATCTGTTCCAAAGCTGAAACAAACCACGGGGTTCGGTTGGGCCCGTAAAACGGGTTTTTATTTTCGTCGCTAAAGCTATATGAACAGTTTTATGCCAAAATGGCCAGGTGAAAGAGACGCAACAGTGTGTTTACAGGTCTTTACCACAATAATACGATGAAGCCAACCAATAAATAACTCCACAATTAACGCCACCTCATACAAGTTCTTTGCCAGGGCTGCAGTGAAACATGCAATGATATTAACTCGCAAAGAGTAGTAATGCATTTGGTTATTTAGGACATGCAATGAAGTCTGATAGTCAAGATTATATTCATAACTGCCACCATTTTGGAAAACAAGCGTTGGGAGTGCCTCTTAATGCACAACTGGGACGGTTTTTGTTATTCTTTCTTGTATTTAAGCATAAACTTACAACATCAGCAAAAAATATGACATTCCCACACAATTAACGACAGAAAACAAAACTCATAGATTGACCATCATCATACAAAAAAATAATGCATGTTCCATTCAAACCTGACGGGCGGACAGGTCATCAGCCGCGACTCTTAGCTTCACTTTGTCAATCTACATGTAGGCAGTTCGATTCTCCCTGTAAGCATTACAAACATCTTGAAGGATGGCCTTTACGTATGTCTGAAGTATCGTAAAGTTCTTAACCCTTTACTTGGACCAATCCTAGGCAATTTACTGGACCTCGCATACCAAGGATTTTAGTGGTTAAGATTGGCCTCTTGTGACATGCAGCCGGCACAATTTTGTGGGTAGGCCAGACGATATCGGGTTACAGTTTCATTGAAAAACAGCCTAGAGGCAAGACGATGTGTCTAGAAATCAAGGGCAGGTCCCGGCCAGAATTGGTAATGTCTCGCTAGCTTTAGCAATGGTTCAGCTTTACTGCGCTAAATCAATGAAACAGCTGAAGTGAATCTAAGCTACTTCTAGCCCAGGTTTTCAGGTATAGATCGCAACCATTTCTGTTTTACCCCTTAGTTGCACAGATGACCACAAAACAAACCTATGCTGAAAATTAAAATTTTAACACACTCCATTTTAATTCTAACAAAGGCCACTGTGTTAATTTAATTGTCCAAATCCGCACATGTAATACCAACATTTTTAACAAAAAGATTGTTGCCTTATTTGTCTGGAGTATTAATTTGGAGGTAGGCTATGTGTACAGTGTACATGCAAAAACCTTGCTTTGTCAGACTTGAGGGCACCCTTCAGACAATCTCTGAATGTCCCTTTAAGGCTGCTGTTTAACCAGACTATTTATGCCAAGATTCTTCTCATCCCTATTGACCCTGCTGACATCCCAGAGAAGTTTGCAAAACACACTCAACATTTGATTGTATTATTCAGATCTAGACTGTTGAGAACATTTTCATATAAGTAACAAATTTGACATTTCCTTTGTATAATAACCTGACTAGTACATCCATCTTGTTAACTTTTATAGAGTAATAATTAGTCTTCAGTGTATTCAAATGGCTCTGGTGGTTCTGGCTCCTCTTCCTCTTCTTCCATTTTTGGACCTCCAGCTGGGAAACAAAATAAATATAACATATTATAGCAAACAGCATATATACTTTTGGTGATCATGATACATGCAACACAGTGGAGCATATTTTAACAATTACATAGTGTGTACTTAAAGGGACACAATGGCATGAAAAAATATTCAGATGTAATGAAATCGACCCTTACTGAAATTACTTCCACAAATTTGAAAACAATTTGGTGTTTACATTTTGTAAAAAATACAGCAAGTAAACTTGCATCAATCATCCCCTGGCAAGATGGCAGTCTGAAACATGACCTCAGATGACCTTTGACCTTGGTCCATGACCTTTGACATCATCCACACATGAAGGAACCCCTATTGCACCTTAACCCCAAGTCTGGTTCAAATCGGACTTACACTTTTCGAAGGAGACGCGAAAAACGAAAACCTAACCAACTGGAACACACACATACATACACATACATACATACGGACATTCGCACCCTCGCAATATCCCCCTCTGCTTTTCAAGCCAGGGGGATAATAAAAAGGGAAAACTAACTAAAATTATTTTCCTTGTAAACTTCACAGCATATATCAAACTTGAAAAGCATGCAGACATCAGCTCGCAGACCATTGCTAATGTATATGTGCTAACCTGGCTAATCCACCTTTTCACATCAACATCTTACTACAAGCCTGAAGTACAACGTCTGAATGCTTTTGAATTGTGCCACAAAAATGCTAGATACACTGTAAATTCTGACAGAGATGGCAAAACCTTGATTTTTCATATTAGGAATTGCCGCAAACTGCCACGAACTCTTGCTGTCTTTACATAATGTAAACATCTTGTGGAAGTGACTTTAGTAACAGTTCATTTCTTTATGTCTGAATA
>JAMKCH010026169.1:0-19245 GCA_023653785.1 Ophioderma brevispina
GGGCCCTCAAATCTATGAATGTTTTCTGGCTCTCACATCTCTCACATCAAAAACGATTGAAACATATCGGCGCGAAACTTTACAGATTGGGTGGGGGGGGGGTGGTAACGAAATTCCGGGGGGGGGGGTTATGGAACGTGCCTCGAGAGTCTGAGAAGTAGAACCCATAGCTATACCAATTTTTTTTTGGCCAAAAAAGGGACCCATACCTATGCCACGCGATGCCAATTTTGGGCCAAATTTAACCCAATTTGCCATTTTATTTCCAAAATGTTGCATTTTAAGCAAATTTGGACAAATTTTGGCTTCGATCTGAGGAAATTTGACTAACTTCCCAACAATTTTTCCGAAAATTTTTGCTTTCCAGAATTGAAGAAAATTTTGACTAATTTTTCTAACAAATTGGGAAACTTTTGAAAAAAAAACCCATTTCTTACCAAAATTGACATGAAAAATTCATATACAGAAGGCTGAAAATGGGACCGATTTCTGTGGCCGACCCCGTAATGTCATTTGTGTTGAGAACCCCTGAGGGAAATTCGAGAAAATCAAATCTAGAAGGCCTACTTAAATCGGGTCATGAGAAATTTTTGAAAAAAAACCCCGACCTATTTGCTATACAATGGCATGAAAAGGGTCCTGGGATATAACAGAGGTTGAAAATGGGACCGATGTCTGTGGCACATCCCCGTATCGTCATTTGTGTTGAGACTCCCCCCTGTCATTCTATCACATTAAATCTTTATATACTTAAATCGGGCCATCCCCTTTTATTTTCATACCAAACTGCAGTTTGTAAACCAGACCTGTTTTTCTTCGAGCTATAGTATAGCTAATGTATATTTACTTTGGAGCCTGAAATGGTTTTATGTCATTGTCATTCTACCTCCACCCTTTCTGTGCATGCATACAACATATACAGGACGCGACTGTCCAGTCAGTCTTGTATTCTATAAATCGCTCAGGCGGAAGTCACCAATTATTTTCTTCGCAAAACACTTAATTGATCATGATGCTAATCAATGAATACAAAATAGTTATATACGTATTGGTCACTGATATATGAGGTATCTTTTCACTCTTATATTTTGTGTTTCCATTAATGGGTGCATTCTTAACTTGCATTTTAAAGTTCCTGATACCATGCGGCTTAGTTATGCAAATGAGCTAATAAAATGCATAATTGCTGTATCTGCTAAACGTTAGCATTCGGATATGCAAAATTCCTGTGATACATGAAAAACTAATATACCATACATCTTGTGTTTGAATCATATGGAGGGGGCAGGGTGGGGTGTTTGGGGGTGTGGGGTGTTGGGAGCCCGGGGGGTATGGTGGGGTGTGGGTTGCGTCAGGGCGGGGTGGGATATGTTGTGGATGTGGCGGGGTGGGGTGGTCGGGGTGGGGGGGCGGTTGGTGCGTTGGCGGGTGGTCGGTGTGTGCTTCGGGTGGATCAGGTGTTGTTGACCTTGGTGACCCCATGTGACCTTGGTGACCCCAGGTGACTTGGTGACCTCATGTTACCTTGGTCACCCCAGTGACCATGGTGACCTCATGTTACCTCACGGGACCTTGGTGACCTCACGTTACCTTGGTGACCTCACAATGACCTTTGACCCTTCACAATAATTGTCGGGGAGGGGTCGGGGTGTGGTGCGACAGGGAGGGGCGGGTGTGTCAGGGAGGTGGAAGGTTGGTGCGTTGGAGCACGTGGTACCTCTGTTGACCCTGTGTGATCTTTGTGACCTCATGTGACCCCACGTGACCTGGGTGACCTCAATGTCACCTTGGTGACCTCATGTCCACTTGGTGAACTCATGTCACCTTGTGACCTCATGCCACCTTCGACCCCATTCACAAACCGCGACGGCAGATACACAAGCGGTCCAATGACCGCGGAGCATATTTTTTTTACTAATGCATTCCTTTATTCAAATCATTTATCCTAGTGATAATATCATATATTTTGACAACCAAAAATATCACCATTTGGAGAAATTATTATCCGTAGACAACATGCCGCAGCTATATAAATCCCCAAAATCACCAATTTTTTTAAAATGGCTGCCCTTGGGCCCAAGGCAGTGTTTATCATAGCTCCCATATGGGTCCATGGCAGTGTTAAAGCAATATTATATATATATATATTATGTGTATATAATATATCTATATATAATAGATATATCTATATATCTATATAATATATAATATATCTATATAATATTATTTATATCTAGTATATATACAAAATACAAAAATACAAGTAGCGTTGGTAAAATATGCAAAGCCGCTATCAATTTCACAATCACACACTTTTAATCATAAGTTCATCAGGGTCCAGTGCATGTTAAGGTTATCATGAATTTATCATTTACGCAAATACATGAAATACCAGACCATTCCATCATTACAAAATTAAAGGACCATTCTTTAATGCATTGATATCAGTTTACCATTGTCATTCCCTTCAGGGCTCCGCATCCAAAACGCTGCAAAGTAACCACCGTCAACCCACCAAACTTCAAGTGCCACGAATCCACACGTGCGGTGACCGCTCTTGTTCACTTTTCCACTCTTGTAAGAATATTGCTGTTATGTTTAGAACCCAACGTGGTAAATTGAAGTGAATCGAAGTTTAGACAAATGCATGAAAAAATATTCAGACCGTAGGGCCTAATAAAATCACTTCCACAAATTTGACAAAAAATTGGATGTTTAGGCCTGACCATTCTGTAAAAACAGTAAGAGTTCGCGGCAGAAAATCAAGGTGTTGGACATCCCTACCAGAATTTAGTGTATATCAGTTTTCATTGTTGTGTGACACAATCAAAAGCATTAGCAGATAGGGCGGAGCCCTTTGAAAACCCTGGGTTTTGAGTAAAAGAAGTGTGTTCAGAGAACAAAATTCGTTTGAAGGGGGCTAACAATCAAGTCCTCCTTCCCCTCTTTGTTCTCTCCCTCTTCTCCTTTTCTTTTTGTTTTCACCACTTTCTCTCTTCTCCTTCCTTTCCCATCTCTTTATCCCCTCCTGCCCCACTTGTTGCTCTTTCCTTTCCCCTTTTCCCTTCCACTCTGATTTTGACAACTTAGGCCTATACCAAACTTGAAAACAGTATTCAAGTTTGGTATAAGTTGTAAAAAAGACGAGTCCTTAAAAGGAAATCTCTTCTGCTTTGATGCACGATTTAAATTGCGGGGAAATGAAACAAATTGAATGTTTAACAACAAGTTTTAGTTTGAAATGTTGTACATAGCATGGGACATAGCAACATGCAGGAAGTATATGTAAAAGAATTACTATGCCAGGCATCAATCACAATGATCAACCTTTAATGTGAAAAAAGGCATTCAGTTTCATGTTACTTTTGTGGTACATTGGTATTATTTTGAAGTAGTAGAAATCACATTACATGGAACACCAAGCTCAGTTTATCAGATGCCCTTTTAAACGGATCTTCGTTGTTCAGGCAAAGAATCGAATCACTACTGGTAGTAAGATTGCTGTAACAAAAGGTGTGCCTGTAACCACATGAAATATTAGTCTGTATAATGAATTAGTTCTATGCTATCAGTGTTAAAATATACATAGAAACATGAATTGTTTACCACCCAAGTAATTATAACATTGGAAGTATAAATTGTGGATAAATTTGGCTATAGAAGTGATTCTACAGCAGATTTGTCCAGCAAAAATGTGCAATCTGACCAACCAATCAGAAAGACGGATACATACTGCTTACCATACAAAGATTGGTGGAAGACTAGTCTCATATCCGACCCCGGTTATAGTGCTAACTGGACCAGTGGCATGCAAGTAGGGTATATTACTCACTGACCCAGGCCCTTACTGACCATGTTCGTGGAAATATGAGACACTCACTCACAGGATGGTATCAGTTACAGGTTGACACGTGTAAACAATGTATGCTGATGCCGTAATGACCCGAGTATAGTTCCCACCCTTTTTAAGCTGAAAATACCTGAAATTGGGGGTGGGATAATGCCCGAATCTTGCCCGAAGCCGGAGTGAAAAATGTCTTGCTACTCGCCACATACACTGTACAGCCACTTCATGAATTCCGAATTTTGAAGACTCGAAAGTTGAAAATGCTGTTTTTCGATAGTCACGTAGTTTCCACCCTCATTTGAAGTAGATTCATTCTTTGTCAATAAACTAACCATGATATAATGTAATTAGTGATTTTTTTAAGCAAAAACCGGCAAAAAACGGACAAAAATAGTCGCGAAAACTTAACCAATTTGCCATCAGTGTTTTGGCGGCGGCCATATTTGGTTTGTTGCCAAAGGCCCTCTGACCCTACACACGGCCTTGTTCCAAATAGTCTTTCGTT
Source organism: Ophioderma brevispina (assembly GCA_023653785.1). NCBI lineage: Eukaryota > Metazoa > Echinodermata > Ophiuroidea > Amphilepidida > Ophiodermatidae > Ophioderma > Ophioderma brevispina. The sequence goes on from JAMKCH010026169.1 coordinate 4,353, forward strand.
TCGAAAAAACAAATCCACCAAAAAACTATTTTATATGAATTTATGAACTGAATAATTTTTCTGACATTGTTATTATTTTTATACTGAATATGGAAAAAGAGGTTAAAAAATATTGTAGAATCACTCTGATGAAGTAGAAAGCCTGAGAGTGTTGACCCCTAACAGTCTTCTGCTGTGGTCTATACTCGTAAATGTATGTTTTTCCAACTTTAATGGTTCCAGATGTCATTAGAAGAACACATTCTTGAGATGGAATTATAAGATTAAATATGGAATTTCCGTGATTCATTGTATTGGAAACTGCATATCATTGAATTCAAAGCTAAAAGGTTTGTTGTTAGAAGAAGATAGGTTTCCGAATATTGCAGTCAGTGATAGTCAACATTTTTGGCATGGGATACAGAAGAAACGGATCTTTAGAATTTTCTGAAATTTTCCTAAAACTTAGGGGTGGGATTATAATCGAGCACGGCCTATACTCGGGGTCGTAACGGTAAATTAAGACTGTACACTGCAATTGGGTTTTTTGGTCCATTTCAGGTTCATCTTCTTGCAGAAGAAAAATCAATGCATTTATCCGGCGCTCTTCAGAAGTCTTTCAGAGAACACAGTACCTTAGATTCTGTCAGTAAATGTCAACATCCTTGATTGAGAACTGAAGCTTACAAGAAAACATATCCCTTTTTTTTTCCAATAATTATGAAACTAATACGGGTCTCAAGCGGTTTCGACTTTCCCAAGCCCTCAGTTCGGTGTCGCACAGCAACACCCCCCCCCCCCCCCTGGACTGCATGGCATTATATAACAATGGAAACCAGTCAACTGCCCCCAAGTACACACTCGCCCAAGTACAAACTCGCCAACTCCCCAGTACAAACTCGCCCCCCATAATACAAACTGAACTGCCCCAGGTATCCCAAATCGCCCCAATATGCAAACTTCCCCCCATCAAAAACCAACTCGCCCCAAGTAAACAACTGGGCCCAGGTTCTAGCGAACGTTCAACTTGGTAAACATCGTTTAGGCAAGGCCCTGTCAGTGCCTATAGCCAATGGAATTTACTATGAGCTTATGATATTTGTACTATTTGATATGATGTTTTTGATATTTGTTGATAGGCCGATGTGTTTGTTTGCTTTGTTTCATTTCTAATCCATCCCGCCTCGTTTCAATGAAATTGCTAAAGACTATAAGATCTCAATATAAATATGCGTGTTGGTAGTTAGAGGTTAGTCTCAGCGGGCAACATTATGTTTCCCATTGGAAAATAGTCTAATATAACCAATGAAAAGGGAGTATTGCTAAATATGCATGTTATTGAAGTTGGTGCGATCGATCAAAATCGTGACGGTATCAATTAGCCCGTCGGCCGGGTTGATTCTAACCCATTCATGCATGGGTCACACAAAGAGAACATGATACGGCGATTGGACGTTGCTAATAGACCCCGGTAAATGCGTACATCAATGTACGCTGTTTTTATACCACAGACGAGCCAATTCACATCACGATCGAGATAGGCCTCCGTATTTATATTTTTCTATAACAATTAATTTTCCGTATGATAATTGTTATAAAGCCTAATTCTAAATGAAAAATAATATTTAAGCAAACGATTTTTTAAACAATCAGTTGAGTCTATATAATATTCAACATTAGGCCTATAAAATCTTGAAATTAACAAGGGACAGAGGAGATTTTGTAGGATAAAGATTTCTCTAATTTTTTCTTGATTGTTTAATACACCTATATGGGAACTTATCAAGGTTTATTTTTAAAATATGTAATTAATCTTTAAATTTTGGACAAACCGTTATGCGAATACGACAAAGTCGTAAATTACATTTTTGGCGAAATTAATTTTTTTTTTTTAATAAGAATTTTACATAATTGCGCATACTTTTGATAATTTGGGCGTTTCACAGTAAAGGTAACTAAAATTAACACTGTGTCAACAAAATACCCTGCCAACATGAGAAACCCAAGAATCAGAAATTTATGGTTCGCAAATAAGGGCTGTTTGCGAAATTTGTATTAGGTGGTTTGAAACACCTCATCACGAAAGCCCTGTATGGGTGGGTTCTTTTCTGATGCCACTTTATGGCCTCTAGTGGAGTACACAGGTCAGAGTCTCCTGAAGTAATATATGGGGTTATGTTTTCAGCTGAAGGAAGAGCTTCCATAGAACCAAAAAATATATTTCAGGACAATTGTGGCATTAATTGCCAGATTTGTTTGAACTTTCAGAAATCAGGATATCCCTATTTTTTGGCAATTTTGGCCAAGTTCAAATAAGGATGATTCCTATAAAAAAGGAAGGTTGGCAGGTGGGCACCATTCCAGCTTATTAAACAGCATTTTGTAAACTCCGGTATTATTACTGTTTTGTTCAATGTCCATTTCTATTGGTAAAGAGATAGATTAAGATAATAACTATCAATTTTAAACCTTTATGTTCTGAAAAATGATAACTGTTAGTCATGAAGTACCTAGATCAGCTTGTAGATGAAATGGGAATAGCTGGTGTATACTTGAGAAAAATATTCACATCTGAAGTTCAAAAAAGGTTTGACACACAAGTTACAAACAATTTGGACCTTGATGATATGTTTTCAATGGGTGGGCCCGTGTAATCTTTCTTTTCAGTTTTACAACCTAAACTTCAAATATAAGTTACTATTATTCCTATACCACTATTTTTGGAGAATCAAGGTTGATATATTACCATTTTATCCCAAGAAAGTCGACATTTTAGAGCACAGAAATTGCAATAAAATAAACTTGTTCACACAAAACTTTCACTTGTTATCTCTCCTTACCTATACTCCGAAAAATATGTGAAAGTTTATGTAAGTCGCACATCTCTTCAAAATTGGACATTGGTAAGTACGCGCTTTAAGATTGTCGATATATTTGTGGCTTCGTATAGCTTGCCCAACCCGATTCGGTGCGACTTGGTAGCCACATTAAATAAAATAAAATATATTTGTTTTGTTATTTTTGATTTGTTCATATTTTATATATCATTTGATTAAATATCTGTCCACTGCTTTTATCTTCTATAAAAAAAAAACCCGTTTAATGCAAAACGACTGGTAATGAAGAATCTACAAATACCTAAAAATCACAAGTTTCTTATGTAAATGTGAAGGAAAAAATCAACATTTATACGCCTAAAATGTCAAATCTCAAATAAGTTTAAATTAACAAATAAGACATTGATATATACAAGATACCGAAAATAAATTAGATGCTAGGATTAATATCAACGCATCATAAGTACATTTTTGTTTTTACAGTTTACAGTTTAGTATGCCCAAAAGATCACGTTTATTGATCATTCACCCAACAAATATGTATAATTAATACAAAAACAGCATACATAAAGTCGTATTACAAGTGTCATGTTAATATGTCATCATTAAAAGGCATGGCCCCGATTTCGGCTAATACCCACGTCCCCAGAAGCCCAGATTTTACCGGAAGTGGTCAACATTTTGGTATCAGAAGAAAGAAAGCTACTATTTTTCTCATTTATCCTGTGAAATCTTAGGGCCAAAGAATGTTTGGCTTGGACGTCTGAGGCGAAAAAAATGTACCTATTTTGGTCGACCAATATTAATTTACAACAGACTCTATGGGGCTTACAAAATCACGTTTTTAGCTCTCACATGAAAACGGATTGAAATATCGGCAGCGAAACTTTACAAAAGGGGGTTTTTGGAGTGAAGGCCAATTTATCAAGATGAAAAATTTTATATCTTAAAATAGGGCCCATCCCCCTTTAATACACAAACGATCATACCACATTACATGCACACTATACATAACAGTCATTTGCATGCGCGCACACACACACATACATACACACATACATGAACATGATTTTTCTTGGTATATAATTAAACTTGCTTACGCTGATTTAAAAAAAATAATTCTGTAAAAGGAATGCAAAGATTTGAACTGACAAGCATTCGAAGTGGCTTATTTTCATATTGTAAAGGGACACCATTTTTGGATTTGTGCTAACTAAACCAAACTCAGTCTAGGCCTGAGCTAGGCTGGGCCTGCACTACTTTGATTTGGTCTTGATGGCGCAGCATTGTGGAACTTTTAGGGACGATTCAGTTCGTGAGATTAATGTTAATGTCAAGATCGCGATGATTTTGGGGTGATATTTTAAAGAAATATTGCCACATTCTGTCATGTAATTCGTAGTTGCCGAAATCTTCGCGTGTAGATTACAAATTCACGATCCTTTTTGTGCAGTTTTTTACTGCCCTGATTTCGCTATCTTAATCATATTTTGTACGCCAAGATTGAGATACTGTATTCCAGAAGTTCTTGAGAACCATTGCAAACCGTATTTACTCATTAGGCCGTCAGATAATGTCGAAAGAGCAGTGTGAAGTGACTATATTACACCAAAAGCACCATTTTAATGTTTTGCAAGTTGTGAGTAGGCAAAAGTTAGTGGTAGTTTAGGACCCTTGACGTGGTTTACTGTTACTGGTTTAACAAATCGATCCACTTACTTCAGAAAACCCTCTTCTATCCAATGACTGCTTTTTTTTAAAACACCATTTTTGTTTTAAAATAGTCCTTAAATTGAAGAAAAATTGTCAAAAAATCCATTTTCAAGCTACTGAATGCCGATAAACACTCCCGATGAGGCTTGCACAGCATAATTTAGCGTGCGGTATTCTAGCCAAAACACGCTGTTACCCAATCGGAATGCCCATTGGTTGTCCCTCTAACTTTTGGACAATCAGGGAGGGTTACCAAAAGGGTTAGGCCATTTTAAGGCGTCTTCACCTTTAGAACGAGTGCGTTTTTACTCCCAAATTCTCCCCTTTTTTACAAACCCACTTAGTTCTTTCAGTATTAACCATGTTTTCCAGTTTAACGCATGTATTTTATCGAGTTTGTAGGTAAGTTTCATGATTTTGTTACAGTTTGGGTGTCTTTTCAGGCCAGAAATGTCGCCGATTTTTTGGCGATTTTCAAAAGTTTGTTTAACTTATCTGTTTACCCCATATTTCCATCATTTTCAAGCCCTGACCCTTTCCAAAAAACATAACCTTGTTCGAATGTGTTCATGGGAGCTATCTAATCTAGTCTTGCTGCTTTAGACAATGAGTGATTAGAAATATTTCATCCCTATATATGGTTAGGGTCCTAAACTACACTTTTACCGTGAGTAGCGTTTCTATAAATTGTTGGATTCTCTAGAAACGCCGTAATTTTCGTAATGTTGGATTTTGGACAGTAAAATGCCTGAGAATGTTGTAAAGTTGATGTAGATGTTGAATAAATGTTAATTTTGTTTTATTTGTTAAGGTTGTAGATAACTTTAAAGATGTAGAAATCTCTAAAATACTGTAGCTTGTATTTTCACATATGGGGAAACACTTTGTTATTTGATCGATCAGCTGATTACTATTAGCATATTATTCCAATTTAGCTGCTCAAGCCAATGCGAGCTGTGGATTTGTAAACGTCAGAATTTTTAGCCAATCACGTTTTAAGCAGAGTGTATTCGATCAGTCTTTGTTGTTACTTCTGGGGTTGTTTTTAGACAACAGCGCTCAGTCGGGGCTTAGCCCCCGAGAAGGGCAGACCATAGACCACAAGCTAGGCCAACCATAGCCGGCTGCTGGGAAGAGCAAACCACTCAATAATTCCCAAATAAACCTTAATCCAAAAGTCAGGATAGGGATGACTCAGGAGCTAGAGGACAAGCTCTAGTGACCGGTGTCTCCTAAATCAAATCTGGCTAATGCGCTTGAAGTGGTGGTGCGACGTAGAAGCCTTGGCCTACAAAATATTGGGTCTGAGATTAAATAAGGCTTGCTACCTTGAATCAGGAAAAAAATGGGCAGATACACTGGGTTCATGCTTCATATGCATATCGATTGATTATTGGTGATTGATATCACTAAAAATAAAATAAATTATTTGGTATAAAATTTTTTAGATTTAATAAAATTTTAAGTTGAAGATTACAGGAATTGTTTTAATTGTTCAAGAAATTAACAAAGGAAAATAGTTTTATTCAAGTGAATATTTGACTTCATTCTGGAATCTCCTGCATTGCTAATTTAGTACCACAAATAAACATTCACCAATTTGAGTTAATTTCTCTTGGAACTTGTAACAATTTTTTTGCATTCAGCAAATGTACAAAAAACTTGAAATTGTATGGAAAGCATTTTTTTTTGGTGTCTTATTGATTCTTAATAAAATAAATCTCTTTGCACTGATTATATATGTTTGAACAAAGAAAGCGTTTCCTTTTTATTTGTCTTGTCTCTCCTTTTAATTAGAAATGTAGATGTAAGGTAAAAGGTGTTTATTGATTGAATATCATGACACGCTACCACACATTATGAATATTCATTAGGGTTTGCAATTTTGGGTTTGGCCGCTCGTTAAAAATAAGTATTTGTTGAATATTCTCTGAATTCACATTTGATTGGGCCTGATTAATTAAGCTCGGTCACGTGGTTGATACCGTCCACCACCCCCCTGGACACGAGACCTCTGGGGTTGCTAGTTTTGTTTACTTACAGGCTAAAAGTAGGGAATTTTAGGATAGCTTTTCACACTGAGCCGGTGATCGATCGACTTTTGCGATCGATCGCCGTTTTTGAAGACTAGCGCAGCCGTTTTCTGAATACTAGACGCGCATGCGCATAGTGCCTTAGTTACGATGTAAAAGTTTTGCAAAGAAAGGATTTAATGAGCTGCTGCTCTCACGAAATACTTCTGTTTGAGGCATTTACGGCATGGTTGTTATTGACTTTTTAAATGCTGAGGTATATGGCCATCTTTAAAGTGTAGGACTTGTCACATTGGTTTGCTTCCGCACAGAAATTGTGAGTTTTTCGTTCATGAAATTGAACGGACTGCATCAATAATTCAACATTGCGGATAGACTCTTACGTAAGTGCGTTTATTGGACGACTGTGTGCTGCTGTTATTTGAGGAAGCGCAACAGCGATATGCGAGTCAGAGTTGCGAAGTATTATAATGAATTTGGTGGCTGGTTGAAGTCTACAGATAGCGATCGATCGCAAAAGTCGATCGATCACCGGCTCAGTGTGAAAAGCCTTAATAAGGCTTTTCACAGTGAGCCAGTGATCGATCGACTTTTGCGATCGATGCCATCCGTAACTTCAAACAGCTACCAATTATTATAATACTTTGCAAACCCTGACACACATCGCGAGCTGTTATACTCCCTCAAATAACAGCACGCATTCGTCCACTAAGCATGTTACGTAAGAGTCTATTCGCCATGTTGACTTTCCCTTACTCCGTCCGTTCATTTCCGAGCGGAAAAATAACAATTTTTCTGTGTGCTGAAACAACCAGGTGACAGTCATATCACTTAAAAGAATGGCCAGGTACCATCAACATTAAAAAAGTTCAACCACAACCACTGCTGTAAAATGCCTCAAAAGAATATTTTGTGCAAAGAAGCAGCTCATAAATCTGTCCTTTTGGAAAGAGTTTACATCGTAACTAAGGCGCTATTGCGCATGCGCGTCCTAGTATTCAGAAACGGCTGCACTAGTCTTCAAAAACGGCTGAATCGATACGCAAAAGTCCGATCGATCAACCTGGCTCAGTGGTGAACAGCCTTATAGTCCGGACGCCATTTCACTGATTTTTGCTCTAACGTTTAGAAATGTTTACTATAGTTTGTTTCCTCAACAGATCAATGCTTTAGACCATCTACTTGAAGAATCAAACTGCTGACCGTCCTATCAGCATTGAGCGTTGAGATAGTTAGCGGAAAACAAAATGGCCGCCAAGTACCCAATTTTTAATGAAAAATGACAACTCTTTTAAAATATCGATTGGTCTTACATTTGTTTCTTATGCCACGATCTAATAACAAAAAGTAGTTTCTTAGTAACTGGGGTCTCAATTTAATATATATTTTTTAATTATTTTACATTCCAGTTTGTTTATAAAGAGGGCGTCTTACTCACAAATGTAACAACACAAGGGGCAAGTTGTTAAACCATGTGAATCAAGTGACCACGTGAAAGGTGCTCATCTTACGAAATACTGTCATTTGGCAGCAGATTGGCAAATAATAGTAATCATAATCAGTTTTTGATATAGCGCCTAATGCAGACGCAAAGAACACAGAGCAATTATACTAGATTAAAATGACAGCACAAAAGCAATAGCTAATCAATTATACACAATTTCAGATACTTAGGATAATAATTTAAGTAATAAATTCAAACTTTGTATATTAGATAAGAAGAGGCCAACCCATTTGCCTCCCACTAAAATATAGGGGATACACCTGATCGTCAGCTGCGAGGATCAGTATGTATGTACCCCACAGCAACACCATGAAGTCTTGATCTAGAATTGCGACAGCCACGTCAGTATTCACAGCGGTGTGTTATGGACAAACAGGCTCAAAGAGATCAGGGAACTTCAAGTAACTGATGACCTATTTTGCCAACAGAAGAAAAGACTTTCTGTCACACAAAGGCCCTGCTTGGAATGCCTGCATAAACTACACCACTTATGGTAATCTGCTATCCTCCAATTCAACCAACTGATTCTTTCGAGACGGACCATGGACGAAGAGCTACATGATAAACTGGACGACACCTACACCAGGCTTCTTATGCTAGTACCAACATATCGGCTTCATTCAGGGCGTGATCCCGGGACTAAAGCACAGATATATGGAGATATCCCCTTCCAATTTCATCTTCTGTTGCCATTCCTGAGCACGATTTGCCGGTCAGTGTTATCGTGCGATTGATCAATTAGTCGCATTGTGGAGGTTACCATGCTCAAACAGGGTCGTCGGCCCTTTAACTACATTGAGTGATTGCTCAGGACATCCAGCAGGATCCAATCTGACATCCCCAACCTTATGACGTAACTGGGAACATTTGGCGCAACATCGTGAACAGCATCTTGGTTGCGGGCCGTTAGATAGATAGACTACACTCACACATATCTTATTTAATATTTTCCTTATAGATCAGCTTGTGTTACCACATGATGTTACCTCCCCAACCTCAAATTTTAGGAATTACAGCTCCAAATTCCAGTAACTACGTCCAACCTTCGATCTTTCAACAATATCAAAGACATCTAGTGTATAGCTAGGCATATACTTGGATTGCCAGAGGAGGAGCTCAAGTCTCACTGTATTTGTACCCACTGAAACACAGAAAAAGTTTGAGCAACTACATCCTTTCCACCGCCATGTTCATATCAGGGCGCCTGACTACTTTACCACGATCCTAAACTCCGAGTATAAGAACCCTCATCTCTGGCGGTGTCTACGATTTCATGACCTCGCAGTTGAGACCCAAGATCTAACATTTTTAGCCATCAGGGACCAGTTTATCTTTCAACTTCCGCTCTCTCTGGAATGTCCTCTTGGGCACATTCTGCTACTAATCAAAAGAATACGGGTCTTTGGGTTACAGTGGTAATATTTGCAACACAAAAAAAAATAGGTCTCTAAGTGAAAGTTTAAAAAATATGAGGTCTATGGTGACACCAATGCTGAAAATTGGGGTCTAAACAGCCTAACATACGCATCATCATCAAAGTGGTAGTGACCCCTGGGTGCTAATCTCCCTGATATTTATCCCACATGATATGCAATATTGCCTTCAATTACATAAAAACGGTTCATGGAATGTAACTTCCTTGTTTCTATATCCCTTAAGTCCGTAGAGTAAAATGACTAGCACCTGACGATCACCGCAAAAAGGGAGTAGCGGGTATTTGTGTTGATCTGGAGCCTTTCCTGTAAACACAAGCAATTCAGGGGTCTGCTCCGTGATTTTTGAAAAGGGGCAACAATGGCATTTAGGGATTTAAGAAGTTAAACCCTAACTATCATATTCTCACATATCAATGACCAAGCTCAATGCTAATTGAACCCATAAATGGATAAAGAAAGATCATTTTTTTATGGAATTACCGGCAATTTTGAAGGGATAATTCGGCTTTTTTTGGATTGGCCCAAAACAAATAGGTACTATATGGTTATCATGGTTATGGGCTATCTAGAAATCCCACTATTGTTGGCCAATAGGTTTTGACAATTAGATGGGTACAATGATAGTTTGAAGTCCTTTTACAGAGACAACAAATCGGTGTCGCTTACAATTGATATGAACAGTGTCAAAATTGTACTTGGTGACTAGATGATTTTCAATAGTGATTTACGTATAAAAAACAAATGGAGGAAGCGCTCGAGCTCCTCAGTAAAGGACTCCATACCAAAAAACCTGGTCAGGGAAAGATCTCATGAAAGGGGGGACTTCATATCAAAAAAGGAAACATTGTCAAGAAAAACAGTTTCCGATGGAAAGAAGGGGGACAAGATAAGAGAACACACATCAAAATGAAACCTGGTCAGGGAATGATTCTATTTAAGGACTCCCCCACACACAAAAAAAAATGTGAGCATTGCATGATATATCAACATTACATGACCAGAACATGAGAACTGCAGATATACTGAGAAAAAAAATAAACTTACCAGTTAATATTTCACAAAAGCTTGCTATTTTGCCGGCAATTATTACTTTGTTTGCGATATCTTGATATTTAACAGCCATTTAAAGAAAAAAATCTATACTTATGGCACATTTGCCAAACTTGAACTAATTATGGTTTAGCCGTCACTGAAAAAAGAAATCGGTTAAATTTGCAACGTAAGACTTTGGGGCCTTGGCAGCCATGTATTTGGTGGCCATCGTGAAATATATTTGTGAATAAAAGTAGCTCATAGACATGGCATCCATAGCATTGATACTTTTGCCGGCTATAATTGCTATGGCAAAACAAAAACTTGTTGGGATATTTCACAAAAATGTGATATTTTGGCGGCCATTTTGGTTTTGGGTCACAATCTTGATGATTAAACCGCCATCTTGAAATATTCAAATATAGTTGTGTCTTTGATCATCCCATTAATACCATAAATTATTGTTTTCCAAACCTTCCCTTTAGGCTTTAATAAGAAAAACACAAACCTTCTTGCGTAAAATTCGCTAAAATATGGCATTTTGGGGCCATTTTGTTTTTTACGAATATCTAAAATTGCTCAATGCTGATGGACTGCAGCAGTTGATTCTTATAATGGGTGGTCTAACAAATCCAAATCCACAAAAAAACTAACTATAGTTAATATTTTCTAAGTAAACTGGATGGCACCTGGGACTATTAGTATTTAAGGGTTGAGAGCGCAGCCCAGGGTTCCCGCTTAACAATATTTTTGACTTATGGTATGAAAAGTTACATATGTCAAGTCTTAAATTCAGGCGATTTTCACTGGGAAATTTGTCATAGAATTCAACATTTGAGTACGTTTGGTCATTCCAAGGATCCGAAATAAAATGTTCTTGGCACAAGTGAAAAACTTACCTACTATATAAAACCATAAAAGTGTTTCTTTAATCTTACTTTTGCAGATATTCCGTATACACCCAAACCCTAAGAAAAAGGACTTAATTACTATAGGCAACATTTCAACAATGTCATTCCTAAAGTACATCACTGCATTGATCTTGCCTTATTTCAGTTTGGTCTTGGTACCACTGTTATACGGCTCGTGGACGGGCCTAAGGTCAGAAATACCTTCAAACACAAAAAATGAGCCTGTGCACATGATCTAAATTTTACACAAAGATTTTCATGATTTGTAATGGTTCAAGGATTTGGTATGTCCAAAAAAACATGAATAATCAAAATTACACAATTACACACATTTACACAGATGATACCTAATGTCCCCAAGAATGTCCAGTAATGTCCACAAGAAGCGTTGCAGTTCACGATGATATGGGTTCCTCACGGCGGACTTCAAAATGACAGCGAATAAGTTCACAAAAACTCCTCAGGTATTATTTCCAAGGGAAATCTTCGCTCAGTCCTGAAGGTAATCTGTCCAGCAGTTCAAGAGGACGTCAAGGTTAAATTAAGTCCCTCGACGATAATAATCCACAGTATATAAGTACAAGATAATTCACCACGAAATTTCTATCTGACCCCAATTTGGAATCCTATGTTGATTCCCAGCACTTTCGGCTTCCAAAGATGGACAGTGAATAATTACAAGCACTCTGACTCACACGGAAGTGGAACATATATAAATCCTGGCACTGTGTGTTAAGCATAAAATTCTACCATTTATTGTAGATATAAAAATTAGCCATCTTCTAGCTACTGAGTGGATGCTGGCAGAGAGTCATTCCAGGATAGTATTAAACTACTCACAGATAGATTTCCCCTCTAACAATAATCATTACATCATTCTTATTGCATAAACAGCAACCTTACACTTGCTGACCAATCGGAATTCATCACCCGAATTTACATCACTTCATATATATAACTTTGTGGGGGAAATTCCCAGGATCTTGCAATGTTGTGATCCTTTTAAAGCATTAAACCAAAGCGACTCCAGTTACTAAGTTACATCTTGGGAATTCCCCACTTCCCCCTATGTGCAATCTAAAACAGGTGCAGCCCTGCATAAAAAATCTAGCGGGGGAAATCCCCTTTCTCTATTTTATAGTAAACAAAATACTTTTCCCGTGAGAAATCTTTTATCAAATTAAAATGAGAAAATAATATTTTAATCAAAATTTTGAGGGTAAATATAAACACCACAATGTTCAAACTCCCTTTTATAGCAATATGAACCATTGATACAGAAGTGTAGTACTATATAAGAGCTAAAATTCATGTATTGCAATACCTGCTCAAGTGTTTGGGGGGGTCGGTAGTGGAAACATATTGAAAGAACTTGATAGCGCACAATAAAGGATTTAGTGATGGATAACGAAAGAATGATTCACCAATTTTTCTTCATATCCATTTTCAAGGATTTCCCGTTAAAAAGTATTATGGTCATTTCAGATATTTCGATTTGGGTTGTAGGAAATCTCCCAGGGGGGGGGCGGGCACTTTATTCAAAGGTGGATATGATGCGGTGAACAAGAAACGCGTAAAAAGGGCGCTTTTTCCAACAGGCGATGTACGCCGGTCGTAAATCGTTTAGGGTGTCAAACAGCAATCTGGAACAAGGGTATGTTTTTTACTTAACCGGAATTGTTCCTGTATATTCATTAAGTAGGATCCAAAACCATCCAAATATGTATCGGAATTGGGAAAGTAAAGCAACGCATTTTGATAATAAGGGTATATTTACGATTCAATGAACTGCGTACTTGTGAGGGTTATCATAAACAGATAAATATACTTGGTTTAGGGATGTTAGCTTGTTTTTTTAGTCGGTGTGTGAAAAATACGTGTTTAGGTGAATTTTGAAAAGTCTGTTCAAGCATCATATCCACCTTTGGAATACAAGTGCCCCCCCCCGGGAGAACTCGACGAAAAATGGTCAAATTTACGTTTTTTTTTTTTGGGGTTTTACAGTGGTGTGGGGAATGAAAGAAATACGCTGGGTGAAAGGTCTACAATAGCGAATACAAAGGAGACTTCTCCAGGCAGTTCCCATGGTGCAGTCTTATGATTCGGTGGAAAATTCTTCAGTTCTAGCTTCAAATGTATCGCCATTCTTTATGGCTTGTTTTTGAATTTACGTTTTTTGAACTGTTTCGTCAGGGTTGTCTCAACTTTCTTCTGTTGTCGAGATGGTTTGTTTTTTCTGGCGCTTATTTGATGATGATGTCAGCTTACCCCTAAATTGTCCACCAAGGTCTTTTGTGAATATGGAATAGTTGTTCACTGGGTGACATCTCTCCGATTTCTGCTGGTAGATCATTGGTCATCCAGGGCTTGCCATGCTCATTATACAGATGGTTTGTGGTTTGGTGTGTTAATGTAGTCTTAAAGGTGCAACGAGAGAGTTAACATAAAGGGGTCCAAAAAATGTGAAATAATGATTTTGGCACTGGTTGTAAGCTTTCTATCAAAAAGATGCCAACTGTAAGGATTAAGCTGAGGAACATGTTTGCTTTGGTACAAAAATTGTGAAAATTTCGAATTTCGTATAGGCGCAAATCGATAATTGCAGCCCTATGTTTACATTGAATTATAAGTAATACAAATTACCTTTTGTTTCATTTTTAAAGCGGACACTGGCACTTTGAAAAATAGTGCCTCCTTCAAGATTTGTCAATAATCGATATTTTTGATGTTGGGTGTAAAGCTAAATATGATAAGCCCTCACCCGAAATGTTAGGGACCCAAATCAGCGTCATTATGGGTAAACGGACGATTGTAAATTTAACGTCGCCGGCGACGCGAAATTAAGCAGACGAAAAATGGCGTTTAAACAAGAAAACAGCACGCCTTGGCATGTTTCCCAAGTATGCACCACTGTTATGACCGGGTCTTAACCCTTGTGGTTAAATTCAGTGAGTAAGAAGTCAAAATATTCAAGTACTTACACATTGTTGATAAAGTTATGGAAAACTTAAAGTTCGCCTACAACTTCCGGATAATCTGTATACTAAATTATCAAGGTCCTTAGCTGTTTGGGGTAGTCTATTTTAATGTGTATAAAATATATCTCTGTCTTCAATGGCCTAGACTATCATTTGAGAGCCACATTGAAGAAATTTCATATTTTGTGGAAAATGTTGCCACGTTGCCGCTTTAAGTATTATTGGTAAACAAATTAAAAGGTAGGGGACCTCTATTGAGCGTCTAAGTATATGAATCACTACATCTCACAGAAAATAGGATGACTTGAAATATTCTCGCTTGAACATTTAAAAAGGAGTCGGAGTCAAGATGCCGAGCAAATTTCGATATCTGAAAGGGGACAAAATGACACTCATTATACAGCTCAGTTCTACCATGGCCATACACCAAAAATGCATGATAGCATTTCTGGAATGGTAGCTAAAGCCAG